>OZ020191.1:45250547-45396373 GCA_963971165.1 Philopedon plagiatum | reverse complement strand
ACTTGTTCCAGCCAGTTTCAGCAGAAATAGAACTAATGCGCATGATCAGTACCTACAGTTTTGAATAAGATTAAGCCGGACAAAACTAATACCTACATCGAATGTTTCTGAATCAAGTTCCACGGAACAATCGACATTACATACCAGTCGTAGGTAATCAGATTGCTCTGCAAATAGAAGTGCACTGCTAGGGATAGCAACTTGACTAATGTATACAAGGACCAGTATCTTCTTAAGTTTTTAGGTTAGATTACCTTTAACTGACTTAAGCGTGACCTTTTCTTCAGTCTCGGGGAAACTTATACAATGCTGAAATTGTTAGTTGAAGCAAAGGAAAGTTATTATATTAAGATCCCAAGAGCATGAAAAATACATAAAGCTATAACCCAGATAAAACCAGACCAGATGCGTAAGACTGTCAAATATCGTGTTCAATCTCAATGACCTTGAGGCGCGGAACTTAGGCTGTACTATACGGCAGTTACGTTACATTTGAAGAAGACACGGCAGTGGCTGTCATGCTGTGATTTAAATTTATAACCTCGGTCCCCGTACTTGATGCCACACGGCCGGCCGATCGTCTCGTCAATCCTTGGCGACCGTCGCATGAAGTCATATACATATTAAATGAATATACCGTGGGTTGTCTGGAATTCTTGATGCCAACAATGAGAAATATAGATATACAATCTCGCATAAGTCTATCCTTTAGTCTGATATTTCTGTATATGCGCATGCGTTAATCCGAATTTTTTCATTGGTCAGACATTGTACTGAATTAGATGGTGAATTGTACTAATCATCGGCTGTTGTGCGTATATTTCGGCTTCTTTCAGCTTTCTGGTTTTTCTAGTTTACAGCTGGATCGCCATTCGCCTTTTTTTCTTTGTGTCGTGTTGTATTTTGTATTCGGTGTTCTTGTGGTTTATTTTGAAGTGTGCTAACTTATGCCCTGATGTACAAAAAGTAATAAACTAGTTCAATTATACCAAAAAACCAGTCCTGTCAAGAATCGTATGAAGCGTGGCGCCGTTAGATTGCCAATAGCAACACAAAATTTAGCGCAATCGCAGTTTACGAAATATCGGAGATTATATATCTCCATTTGACATTGTTGGCATCAAAATCCGCACATTGGGTAAATGGGGAACCCGCGGTATATTTATTTAATACGTATATGCATGAAGTACAGACGACATTGGAGCTGACGCATCTGGTCTGGTTTTATCTGGGGCTGTAACTAAAATAATTAGTCTGGAATCTCTTCCTTTTAATTTAGTTGAAAGTGGCGGTTTCGTGAATCTCATGACAGTTGTTTGCCCTACTTCCTGTATAATCTACATAATCGTAAATACGCAGTGGCATGTTCAACAACTTATTTTTCCTACACAAATCTTTAGTATTATTACAACGTAACTTGTAACATACCTATAGGTAGTATGGAAAAAATAATGCTTGTTTTTTTTGTGACTATTTACTATTTGAATTTCAGATACCCTCAGACAGAGTATCGATATCGGATTGAGATGTATCTGACGTGTCGGTATCGGTATCTGAAATTCTTCTTATACCTGCCCGACGTCAAAGCATATCTACTAAATTTTGTTATGATAATTTCATGTCCGTTTGTGCTGTGAAACCGGTATCAGTAACTAAATCGGATCGGTGATGCTCGAAATATAAGCATACAAGCATACAGACAGAGAGAGACGCTGTATTTTATAATATATAGAGATTGGAAGTTACCACTGAAACTACTTTATACAAGGACAGTAGGTATTTCTTTCAAGGGCGTACTCAAAATTATTTTACGCCGGTATAGCCTTCCTAAAATTTTCGTTTTTGAAAAACATTTCGCTCTCAATCAAAATTTCAGGGTCAGTTTTGCAATGAGCACAGTTCAGTCTTTTCCAAGTGAAAATCCATATAAAATTATTATTTTTTTATTATTAGGTTACAAGGGCTTACAGCGGAGAGCGAGATTAAAAAAGAGAAAACAAAGAGAGAAAAAATGAAAAAGAGTTGCCATTGCTATCCCAGCTAATTACTAATCCTCGTAAAATAGAACCGAATTATAGATCTGGATCCCCAAAAAGGATTCGATTGCTTAATACAGGCCAAGATCCCATTTTAGCCTAAAAAAATTATCGATTCCAAGGGATGGGATTCTTGTTAGCGCCGGATCGTTTTGGCTTCTAAAGGAAATAAGTAACCAAATAGTTTTTTATCAAAAAACATCTCTTTTTTTTTCGAAAAACAGTTTAACGAAATTTTGAAACAATATTTTCTCGAAACACATATTTCGAACGTACATTTTTTCAAAAATGTCCTGACAGCTTTCTCAAAGAAGCTTTTTTGAAATTTATTTACTTATTTATTTATGAAATATTTGAAAATATTTTCTCGAAAATACGTATTTCGAAAGTAAAATTTTTTAAAAATGTCTTCATGAAAATAATTTTTAAAAATAGGTAGGTACATTTTCCGAAAATATTTTTTTCGAAAACAGTATTAAGAAAATTAAATTATGAACTTGAAAGCTTGGAAAATGTTATTGAAAAGAAGACGAAAAAAGATTCTGAACAAACCCAAACGGGCCTTTTTGAGTTTGTTCAGGTTTCCTTAGGTTTGGTACGGTACTTTCCCGCAAATTACTTTTCAAAAAGCCGTTACTTCAAAAAAATTAAAATCCGCAAAAATTTAATTTAGAAAAAGATGTTCTCTGAAAAAATGTATTTTTGAAAAGGGCTTTAAAAAAATGGTTTTAGAAAAATTGTATTTCCATAAGTACTCGTATATCCCCCCAAATGAGCAGAGGGCATTAATTAAACAAATACTGTGTGAAAATAATAAAAAAACATAATCCGTTACTAAGTAGGTATATATATATATATATATATATATATATATATATATATATATATATATATATATATATATATATATATATATATATATATATATATATATATATATATATATATATATATATATATACACATATATATATATATATATATATATATATATATATATATATATATATATATATATATATATATATATATATATATATATATATAAATAATATATATATGTCAAGAGTAGCGAAAGAGTTAAGAACTTGGGCAAGTTCTATAAGATCCTCGACTTTTTATTGCAATGTTTTGTTTCGCCATGATCGTTACTTGACCATCGTATTTTAAATTTTTTTTCTGAAGTACACAACGTAGGAAAATTATATCAAAGTTAAATTGAAAAGTACCTCTTGTTTAATAAACTTACACAGTAGGTACATGAATTTCAGATGCTTTATTAAATAAGTGATTTTAAAGTATCGGTGGGTATTTGAAATTTGTGAGAATCGGCTGATACTCAGATACAGTATCAGTATCGGCCCAACCCTTCTCCTTAATCTATAATAGTGGCTACGATCGGTAATTTAGAACAAAAACAGTCGCAGCTATGGTTAAAAATAACGCATAGGACAACAAAATTAAAACTATGTTCATTTTCCGAGCTTTAATTATAGCCTAAACAAAAATAACATTTTAATTTTCCAATCTTGCTTTAATTTTTGCCAACCATACTCACAATGTTCCGGTTTCCAGTGGATATACATAGCATCCGCAACTAGGTGTATCCAATTTCATAATTTAACAAAAAAAAAACATTTTCTATAATATTGCATCACATTACCGTTAAAAATATACTGAAACATTATAAACAATGATTTCTCCTACTAAAAACGGTGTTGTTCCATACGGTTTGGTTCTTCGCATGGCTGATGGCGGATCTCTAATCTGTGACTACATTTCATAGCCTTCTATTATTCTACCCATTTTTATCATGCGAGCGCGTATACCGGGCATACAAGAAAATGTGACATCTTATATACCATGTGTTCTGAAAATAACTCTAGAAACGCTTTAACAAGCAATTAAAAATATTTGCACTGTTGATTTAACATTGTGATCATATTTTTTCCGTGTGATATTTGGTGCATAATCTGGTACTGTGTTATTGTTTTTGTGCATGTTATTCTGTGTTTTCTTCATCTTGTACAATGTCTTAGTGACATTATTTTCGGTACTATATGGATGTTCCTTATGGAGGAGGATAATATAGTTAAAAAAGTGATAAAGGTAGGTTTCTATAGATAATATTCAAGGTTGTTTTTTGAGGTTTGATTTGCCCGTAAACTGACATAGAAGAATCTTTTAGCTGTATATGTCCTATTTTTTACAACTGACTCCACTTGCAAAATACTTTAAATTTCTTCAATGCAACCCGAAAAGGTAAATCAATATTAAAAAAATTATTCCCAGTACAGGGTATCAGTCCCAAGGTTTTTTTAGGTTTGCTGGAAATAAAGATATTAGGTAATGAAAAAAAGTATGTACTGATGATCCATTCAATCAGAGATGCAAAGAAACAAATCATTAGTAAACAAACCTTAACACAAAAAAATATTCGCTAATGTGATTGATAATAATATATTTGTTAAAACCAATAAAATTACCCATTAAATTTTCAATAAAGTTTTTAAAACGGGCCTGCGGAATCTTCGTTTTCAACTTTAACATTTTTTAACAGACCGCACAGATATTCTATATGAGTCAACCCCAAATCATCGATTTAATTTATTTAGCTTTTAAAAGACGGAGAACAGAAGCACTCAAACTAGACCTATCTTCAAAAATTCACAATCGTAAGCAAAGGAAATTACTTTTTTAGTTTCTAGTTTAAGTTTTCTAAAATGTTGCTTATTATATTTTAACTGCTTTAAGACTTAAAGTTTAAGTTGTTACTATATCCTGTTTTTCCTTGTGTTTTTAGCATACAGGGTGTCCGAATATTTTTTATGGGCAAATATCTGTGCTATTAGTAAAGATAGAGACGAAAAATTGTAGGTGTATTTTATTGGTTTATTAATCTACTTTTTTATGTAATTTAACTTTTTCAACCTCCTTGAGGGGTGACGCTAGGGACACAGCTTACATAATTTGTTATTGTAAGCTGTGCTAGGGAGTTGAGGTCAAAATTTTTAAACGCAACCCTATGCCGCGTGGTACCTAGGGCTGCCAACACACCGTGCAAAGAATCCGGGAGGTAAAAAAATCAGTGGTTACGGTTGACCAAAATGAGATATTGTGGATGTATAGGCTACATCTACTGTAATTGGTGCGTGTTCTACATTGAAATCATAAAATAACATAATAATTGATCTAACAGTTGACGGCACGAACAGCTGATTGGTTATAAAAACATTGTACTATTTTGGTTAAAATTGAATTAACGAGAGGTAGCTGTAGAAGTAATTTATTTTTTCTTCAAACGTCAATAAACCTGACATTTTTCTACTAATTTTTTGACTTTAAAGTTTTGATTTTTTGTCAGTAGACGGTTGCTATTGGCAGCGGAAGTAAAAGTATTTTTTCTGCCGCTGAGAGCGGAGGTAAAAGTATGACTGTGTGCTCATAAATATGTTGAATAATACAAGAAAGTAAATTCTGAGTTTAACACTTTAATTTGGAGTAATTGTGATTTGAAAAGATGGTATTTTTAAAAGAAAACAATTAAAGAAAGTTGCTCGCAATAATATACACTGACACTAGTCAAATCGAACGACGCGTCGATATCAAACAACACAAAATCCAAAGCATCGCTAGGCCCACTCGAAACTTTTTAAATGAAAAAATTTAAAAATTTTATATCTTTATTTTTCTATATTTAAACGACGTTTGAAGAATAAAGGGTATGTTTTATTCGTAGTAAAAGCAACTTCTTATGACTCGTCTGTAATTGCCGAACTCACTTCGTTCGTCCGTTAAACCTACAGACTCGTCAAAAAAGTATCGCTTTTACTCCTAATAAATCAATATACTAAATATCTGAATTTTTTTATCTTTCTGACTGTCCACGAAGACCGAGGTCTAAGTAGGTAGGTAACATGTACCGTGGGTGTTCTGGGGAAGTCCGACTCACACATCGAGAGCTGGAAACATCCCTAGAGATTTCACCAGCCTTTTTTTTAAGAGGATGTGTGGGTTGGGTACCACCTCGGCCGAGAAAGAATTCCTCTTGACATTGACATTGTAAACGATCAGCGAATTGACATAACAGTCACAATTGCGTCCACTGACGCTGCCTAATTTTGCTTTGAACTTAAAAATAAAACCAACAAAATTTTAAGTTTTATTTTAATGGTAAAAAGCATTTAATTAGTCAACTACACTTTTATTTAACAAATATATTTTCTTTTATCTGAGACAGGCCTCGCAGACTTCAAGCCTAAGTACTAACGTACCATGAGCGTCTGAAGAGGAGGGAAATGTAGCCTACTGACACGGATTTTAAAGGATTGGAGGTTGGGACGGGGAGGGAAAACATCTGCAGGCAATTTGTTCCATAATCTGGAGACCTTAGGTATGAATGAGCGAGAGAAGTGGGATGTTTTAAGCTGTTGTAGCTGGACAGTAAAGGGATGCATACGTAACTCGCCTCTTGTTGTTCTGTTAGGAACAGTCAAATGGAGAATTATAGGAGCCAGTTCTTCAGAGCAAAATTCGTGGAAGTACCAATACAAAAAGGGATAAATCCCCAACAGCGCAGCGATGAGTGAGAGATGGGAGGTTTTTGTGAGGACTGGGTCATTGATGAGTCGAATGATTCTCTTTTGGACAGAATCAAGAATGGTAAGTGTCGAGGGTGATGCCCCAGATGTGGGGCATCTACTCTAAGTTAGGTCTTATTTGGGAAACATAGATAGTGTGTAAGTTGGAAGGGGAGAAGTGTTTTCTGGCTCAAAAGAGAAAACCAAGTTTTTTAGCTGCCGATATGGCTACTGAAGTAGTGTGTTTGGGTCAGTTGAGATCATGTTCGAAAGACATCGCAACAAGATCGAACGTTTCATTGTTCTGTAGGGCTTGGCCATTCATGTGGATGGAGAAAGCGTTGCCGGAATTTTTGCGTGACAGAGAGCAAGACTGGGTTTTGGAAGCGTTAAACTGAACAAGGTTGTTGGCACCCCCATCTAAGATTACTTAAAGATCTTGGAAAAGGAATAGGTGTTAAGTGCATAGATCTGCATCTATTATTCTGCTCTTAATTCGAGACTTGTCTGGAAAAATAAATTTTGGAGTAAAGAGTACTATCGTCAGCATAACTGTGGATTGGATGGGTAGTTGAAAAGAGCAGGTTATTAATGTGAAGAAGAAATAGGGGCCAGGACTGAAAGTTGGGATACGCCGTCATTAATAGGATAGACGTTAGATGAGTGACCGTCCACCACGACAGATATGCGCCGATAGGGAGGAAGCTACCGATCCAGGTTGCCATTCTTGGTCAAAGCCCTTGGAAATATCAAGAGTAACAATCTGAGATTTGTCATGAAATTCGAGAGACTTATTCCAGTTATGTGTGACAAAGCTAAGGAGATCAGCTGTGGATTTTTGGTGACGAAATCCGTACTGTCTGTCATGAATGTACGGTCTGTCATGGACGATTTTGTGTATTTTTAGATATTTTAAAATAATATTAACTAAACATAAATTACATTCTTAGAGACTTTGGTACCGCGAAGTAGTAGCTGCACAGATCTGGCGATGGCGTGCGGCAGGCCCATATGACTATATTTGGTGCGAGTAAAGCGGGAGATTTTTGGTATATTCCGGGAGACTGGAGATTATTACAATTATTAAGAGTCGAAATTCTGGAGAATCCCGGAATTTCGGGAGGGTTGGCAACCCTAGTGGTACCTCATTTTAAAGGTCTGCAAGAAAAGCAACATTTTACCGCAAACCCGAGATCCGTATCTTAATTCGTTTTTAAATGGCAAGCCTTTAAAAATTGAAAATCTTGAATCCTCTTATTACTTTAAAAGTTGTTCAAAATGACTTCTTTTTGCAGTAATAACGTCGAATTTGGACATCACTTTCCACATTTTCAAGAATGGCAGGTTTTACTTCTTAGCAGAGTTCCAAACTCGACTTTATTACTGCCAAGAAGTTTGTGGTGGTCATTTTGAACAACTTTTAAAGTAATAAGAAAAATAAAGGTATTTGATTTTTTTTCTCGCGATTTTTCATTTTTAAAGGCTTGTAATTTAAAAACAATTAATTAAGATACGGATCTCGGGTTTGCGGTAAAATGTTTCTTTTTTGCAGACCCTTAAAATGAGGTACCACACGGCACAGGGTTACATTTAAAATTTTTGACCTCAACTCCCTAGCACAGCTTACAATAACATAATATGTAAGCTGTGTCCCTAGCGTCACCCTTCAAGGGGTTGAATAAGTTATATAAAAAAGTAAATTAATTAACCAATAAGATACACCTAAAATTTGGTGTCCCTATCTTTACTAATTGCAAAGATATTTGCCCATACTAAAACTTTTTGAACACCCTGTATAATACAAAAAAATGCCTCATATTTTTTAAACCCTTTTGTTTTAAGTTAAGTATTTTGTTTGTATATTATTTCAATATGTTATTTGTATCCGCGCGCGGCATGTGCCAAAAAATAAATTGGCTTCACTTTTATGAAAATTTTTGCTGCATGCGCAATTTGTAGTTTTCATTCGTCCAGCGCACCAAATAAGAAAAGTAGCGACATTATGGATATTACCCTTTTATGCATATCTTAAAATATATTGGCTGCATCCTTGGTAAATAAAATATGGATATAAAATATCGGCCCTGGTAAAAAGACTCTCTAAGCGTCCCTAAATGTTGGTTCTGGCTACGACCCTGCAGTAATATTATAAATAAGTTGTCATAAAATATCAACAGTTTGAAAATTATACCTGCTTTCCTGCTTATGCGACGTTGGCTAATACGGTTACCTCCATGGATTTATTAAGAAAGGATTCGATGTCCGTATACTGTGAGTGTATCGAACGTGAAGCCTTATATTTGTTGTTTGTTATGAAAACATTTCCCCTAGGGGTAGAGTTTACGAACTTTAAGGAAATACGTAATTGAATCAAGAATGGTACTAGAAAGAGATAAAATAGCATTGGAGTGTTGGAGCACAGAAGTGTTCCTGTCTCTGCTGGTTGCTTAGGAAAAACGTGTGAACACTCGGTTACACGTACGTCTTTGTCTAATGAACTAGAAAAGAAAAAGTGCGACACTGCGACTTATAGATTTATAAATGACTCGGAGCGACTTTAAATAAACCTTTAGAAATAATATAACCTATAAATAATAAAACCTTTTTAACTTAAATTTATTATTATTTAGGAGAAAAATAAAATGTTTTAGAGCTTTTATTACTTTAAGTAAATCTTGTGATGCTTCTAACGTATTTTTTGTACAAAAATACAAGGTAAAATAAGATGTGGCCAATGTTTACAAATTGTGTTTACAGTGTCGTTTAGAATGGTTTGTTTTGGCTTCAAAGAATGTTAAATCATCCCGTATCCATTCTTAATAAATCCATGGTTACCTCTTTTGGGTTCTCCAGCGACAGCTCACGTGGTAAGATGGTGTTTGAAAAATGTGCAACCAGGCGCGGTCCGTGAGTTTTTTTACAGGTGGGTCAAAATTTTGTGGGCAACTAGTAATATCAACGCAACAAGCAAAATACACTTTTTTAATTAAGAAAGGTTTTTTAATCTTTTAGTCAGGTGCCAAGAAATTATTTACCTACAAATAAACACTGCAAAACTCATAAAATAGGTACTACTGCAGAATATTGAACATTACTACTCTTGATGTTTATGACTTTTAGTATCACTTTTTCGTTTATGGCTTTTTTCTATATGTTTTAATACTCTAAATTAGTAGATTTTAGCGGTTGCCGTTGTGAAAAGTTTAGCTTCTCCTCAATAGCTGTCGCGCCTTGTACTAAAAGCCCAGAATATAATCAGAAAAAAATTCTGAGCTAAAAGTATGTTATTCGTAAAATAAAATTAGGAACGCTGCCGAAACTCCGTTATCTTTAATAAATACAATGCTGGCGACTAGACATAATATGTAGTAATACGATATAATATTAAATTTGTCTACGCACGTGCAGGCTGTAAGCTGTAGTAAATATGAGATTGCCAACAATTTTAAAAATATTTTAACGAGGAAGAACTTGTTGCCAATATACCTTTTAGAGCCGATCTAATTTTTTAAATAACAAAAAATTTAAAAAAAGTTTTTGCCCCAACACAGATTCGAACTAATTAGATTTTCTTTTTGGAACCAAATGTTTTGAAATAGTATATTATAGGGGGCGGTTTGAGAGTATTTCCATAGTGGGAGTGGCCAGATATTATTGGTGGGCCGTCGACCAATTGTGTCTCTTTTTAACTTCCTAAAGCGCGTATGTCTGTTTCTCTCTTGCTTTTAATGAATTTATATCGTCCATATAAACCTATAAGATCAATTTACAATATGACCCAGCCCGGAAGCATATTTACAGATGCTAGCATGTGTTGACACCAGGGTGTTAAAATCAGCGAGGGTTTGGAAAAACAGTACATTTACAAATGCTAGCAGATTTGGACACCAGAGGCGATCATAGTGTTGAAACCAGTTTTAGATAACCTGAGCAGTAGATAACCTTTTTCCATGATTGTGCCTGTACGGAAAATAACAATAAAACGTTGTTGGAATATTGAAAAAAAAATATTTATTAAAGCAAACGAACAAAATAAAAATAAAATATTAGGTTAATGAGCAGATCCATGCCCTTCAGCATTAGGCTGGTTTTGTGAGATGTTAAGATGAATAAGAAATAAAAGCTAACCCAGATCGGCCCTACAAGGTGCAGAAATTAAAATTGCATAATAGTCGTGAAATACGCTCTCGGACAGGTTTGCTCAGTTTTAGGTTTCATCAGTATCTTTTTTAATAAAATGTCAGGTGTATGCGGTGCTGCCAAAATTTTATACCAATACGAATCGCGCAGTCGCAGTAAAAAAACTCGGCAAAGATAAAAAATTAAAAAAATATACTGATGAAACCTAAAACTGAACAAACCTGTCCGAGAACGTATTTTACAACTCTATGGCCACAAGAAGAAATTATATTATTTCTAAGAACAGCTTTAATGCCAAAATTTCACAAAAAATAATTAAATAGTAACAGAGCCCTAACCCGTTGCCAATACACCTTTTTTGTTTCTCTACAGAAATATTGTTAAAAAATATAAATTGTTATGCTCGGGGGGCTCTAAATTCGAGACTTTCTTGAGACCAGTACCCAGTACCTGACATGCTGGGATTCTATTAACATTTCCACTTAAAATTTGATCGCCCCCCATAAACAAAAATCTAGTCTTTTCGCTGCATCTCCCTCTTCCTATGTTTGGCTAAAGTAGGGTTTAACAGAAATAATTTATTTTCTTTTAAGATCATCTGAATAATGATTTTTTCACAGCTTCTAGAAGATATTTAGCACTTCTTAGGGACATCACAGGAGTTCTCTGACAGACTGAAGAACTAAAACTGTGGCAGCATCTTTTTGGTCATATATCTTCTTCTTGATGATACCTAAAACTGAGCAAACCTGTCCGAGAGCGTATTTCACGACTATTATGCAATTTCAATTTCTGCACCTTGTAGGGCCGATCTGGGTTAGCTTTTATTTCTTATTCATCTTAACATCTCACACAACCAGCCTAATGCTGAAGGGCATGGATCTGCTCATTAACTTAATATTTTATTTTTATTTTGTTCGTTTGCTTTAATAAATATATTTTTTCAATATTCCAACAACGTTTTATTGTTATTTTCCGTACAGGCACAATCATTGAAAAAGGTTATCTCCTGCTCAGGTTATCTAAAACTGGTTTCAACACTATGATCGCCTCTGGTGTCCAAATCTGCTAGCATTTGTAAATGTACTGTTTTTCCAAACCCTCGCTGATTTCAACACCCTGGTGTCAACACATGCTAGCATCTGTAAATATGCAGCCCGGAACAAGCTTGGATATGGATATCCTTTGACGATGGCTTGACTTGATTCTTTCTTGGGGAGTTTTCGCATGGAACTTTGAAACAAAAGATTCTTTTTTGGTTTTAAAAAATTAAAAAATAAATTATTAGGTAGATCACTGAAAATTTTATGTGGGTCATTGACCAAGTGACCTTATGGACGGGCCGCGCCTGTGTGCAACCATATTTTATGAGAGTCAGTCCTCGTCAAAAACTGTAATAAAGTTCTTATAAACACTGGTACGAAATGCATAGTTTCCAAGGTCAAGGGGGTTTCAATTTATTTCTAGTCTTCCATTTTGTCTTAAGTGTTTTGTGAGGTACCTGTCTCAAAATTCGTACAGGGCTAAATTTTAACACATAATGAAAAATCATTAAAAACTTCCCAAATAATATACAGAATGATATTTTTTGGGGCTTATGATCCCCATTGTCCCCCTCAACTTTTTTATGACACCATTAACTACTTTTAATCAGATAGTTGTGTAGTACTCCTATTTATCTCTAAAACTTTTTATTCTTTTGTTTTTTTTTAATATATTGCATCCTTAACAAATTATTGAATAAAATAACGTAAGATCAAAAAAAATCGTCCTCAAAGTATGCCGAGAAATCAATAATCCAAGTTAGGCTAGTCAACAAGTTCAAAATCGTGTTAATTCTTGATAAAGGTCCTAAAAACATGTACGATAGCTCATTGGATTCGGAATGACGTCTAGAAAAATGTGTTCGAAGGATTTTACTGCATGATAAAAATTGCAAAAGTTATTAACAAATTAAGTTAAAAAAAAGGTGTTTCGTTTTTTGGCAATTACTCAAAAACTATTAATATTTAAGAAATTTAAAAAAAAGATTCATAAAGAGGAGAAAAGTTCCAAAAAAAAAGTCCCGACTCCCGGAACTCTACCTCCATTATTTATAATATTAAGTTGGTGCTGAAAATAGGGCCCCGCACGGCCGATACAGCATGGCCGCGCTACCGCTCAACAGAGTCTATTACATAAAATAATTTTTTTATAGAGTTAAATATCAATAGAAAAATTTTAAAAAATCATGGTGTCATCAGAAGACTTTAAAGAATAAAGTCCCGTTGGAAAACAAATTTTTAGTTGATTTTTCAAAAAGTTATACTATTGTTAACTAAGTAATTTTTCGTGGGCTTTCATTTTTACAAAAGACAGTATAAAAATTTAAATAATTGGCCTATAAATTTTTGGCTTCTTGGAGCTCTTCTTATATATATATATATCTATATATATATATATATATATATATATATATATATATATATATATATATATATATATATATATATATATACTTTATAAATTTTTCTTGGGTTTTTTTGGTTCAACAAAATTCAGTAAGTCTACCTCATATTTTTTATTTCAGAGGAGAAATCAATATGGTTAATTTTTATACTAAGGAATTTTGGTCTTAGTTTTTCAGTTTTGCATCTTAATAAAAAGCTTCTTCTGTTTTTTTGATTTGCCAATTTACAGTTACGTTTTGCAAAACATTTCATATTGGTAAAAGCAGCTTGACCAAAAGTTGTTCTGTTGGTCAAGCTGCTTTTACCAATATGAAATGTTTTGCAAAACATAACTGTAAATTGGCAAATCAAAAAAACAGAAGAAGCTTTTTATTAAGATGCAAAACTGAAAAACTAAGACCAAAATTCCTTGGTATAAAAATTAACCATATTGATTTCTCCTCTGAAATAAAAAATATGAGGTAGACTTACTGAATTTTGTTGAACCAAAAAAACCCAAGAAAAATTTATAAAGAATATATTTGAATGGTTCAAGAATCTAGTATATTAGTATATATATATATATATATATATATATATATATATATATATATATATATATATATATATATATATATATATATATATATATATATATATATATATATATATATATATATATATATATATATACTTAACAAGACCACGTTATAAAAGCATCTTAAATTTGTGTATTGTGTTTATTTAACAAGTTATAAGTCATAAAAGAGACAAGAAGTCAAAAAATCTTCAATGTTTTTAAACAAAAGCATGTAATAGCTAATTAACAATAGTTACAAACTTCGTTTGGAGCTCATTTTAAAGAGTAGTTAATCCTTGATAAAAATGACCTGAATGTTGATTATCGTATCTCTAACAGTTTATGAGTTATGGTAATTTGTTACTTGACAAGTTATGTGACCAATCGAATACTCCACGATACCAAAGTTTGATTGGTTAATTGGTTAAATAAACACAATACCCAAATTTAAGATGCTTTTATAACGTGGTCTTGTTAAGTACATATATAAGAAGAGCTCCAAGAAGCCAAAAATTTATAGGCCAATTATTTAAATTTTTATACTGTCTTTTGTAAAAATGAAAGCCCACGAAAAATTACTTAGTTTACAATAGTATAACTTTTTGAAAAATCAACAAAAAATTTATTTTCCAACGGGGCTTTATTCTTTAAAGTGTTCTGACGACACCATAATTTTTTAAAATTTTTCTATTGATATTTAACTCTATAAAAAATTATTTTATGTAATAGACTCTGTTGAGCGGTAGCGCGGCCATGCTGTATCGGCCGTGCGGGGCCCTATTTTCAGCACTAACTTAAAACTATAAATAATGGAGGTAGAGTTCCGGGAGTCGGGACTTTTTTTTTGGAACTTTTCTCCTCTTTATGAATTTTTTTTTTAAATTTCTTAAATATTAATAGTTTTTGAGTAATTGCCAAAAAACGAAACACCTTTTTTTTTTCATCTTAATTTGTTAATAACTTTTGCAATTTTTATCATGCAGTAAAATCCTTCGAATACATTTTTCTAGACATCATTCCGAATCCAATGAGCTATCGTACATATTTTTAGGACCTTTATCAAGAATTAACACGATTTTGAACTTGTTGACTAGACTAAAGTCTTAAATTATTACTCTTGAAAGGTAACACAGGTGAAATGTATAGGTGAATAAAAAATAAAACTGTGAAGCTTTAAAGTTTTTATTTTAAAGAAAATTACATTATTGTCATTGTCAAGTTGGGTTGGGTTGGGTAGGTGCATATGTAGGTAACATTTCAGGATTGTGTTGCAGGTTCCGTAGGATACTTTTACTTGTTGGCTTAAACGCCGAATAGGGTTTTGTGGGTGTTCATTAACAATTAGCTTCAATTCTTCTACTTTTTGTGCAGTGCGAAATTTGGGTCTCCCACTGCCTTCCTTTCTATTCTCTTTTTCTGTTTCTCTAAACACAGATCCAGCCATAACTTGGCAAAACTGGTCGAAATCCATAACTGTGTGTGGAAATTGTGTTTGAAAATCCTGAATGGCGTCTCGTGTTGGTGTTGAATAAACCCACTAGCCATCAACCCTTCTACCATTTGTAAAACTTTCCATCATAAAAGCTTTTTGTTCTGCCGTGATTGCCATATTTAATTTTCTTTAAAATAAAAACTTCAGAACTTGACAGTTCTATTTTTCATTCACCTATACCTTCAACCTATGTTACCTTTCAAGAGTAATAATTCA
The DNA here is from genome assembly GCA_963971165.1 of Philopedon plagiatum. NCBI lineage: Eukaryota > Metazoa > Arthropoda > Insecta > Coleoptera > Curculionidae > Philopedon > Philopedon plagiatum. Next base: position 45,380,900 of record OZ020191.1, on the reverse strand, counting down.
AGACATGCGTGATTGTTTCCACGGCATACTTTGAGGACGTTTTTTTAATCTTACGTAGTATCTGTGCGTGCGTACCCTATCTTACAGAACAAATGACTTATTTTTTTTAAAGATACCCACGAGCGGATATTTTGTTAAATAATTTATAAACGGTACAAGATACCAGAAAGAGCAAAAGATTAAAAAGTGTTTAAATAAAGCGAAAAATACCGATTAGTTATCAAGCCAAGTCAGTGGCGCCTCCAAAAAAGAGTTAACGCTAGTCAAGGGGTACCTACATGACCCAGGAAATTTATGGCCATGTATCTTAAGAACTATGCATTTTTGGATCTATATTCATAGGGCTTTTTTTATATCGAATCAAATAGGTACCATTATCTACAATTAGGGATTCCCGAGTTATTTAAAACCCGCCACCTACTTCTCGAATGGCTGTTGCCAGGCTTTCAGTTATGTAGAATATTTGCAGATTCTACTGAAATAACGCAATTACTGTGGGTTAATACTCATCTCCAATCATAAATACCACAGGCTAAAGCATATGACTAAGGATTATTGAAATATACCAATATACCATTATTTTTCGTGATAATAAAGTTTTAGTAATTTATTTCCATTGCATGGTGCCGAAATTTAGAGTGCGAGTGGCAACGTCGCTTCACGGGGCGTCGTCTGCTTCACTGACAAATCTAGATGGCGTAATTTTGCTTGTAGGTACACATCGGGCAGGTCCGAATATACGTGTGTAGTGAGATATTTTACGTGATTTTTGGTTTTTCCTGACAGAACTTTATCCATAAACTTTTCGAAATGATGAGTCAGTGCCAATTGTGTGGAAAAATGGATTATTTTCATCCGGAACTGTCTTTTCAGAGATTTGCTTGGTGGAATACAGAATACAAGAAAGCCATTGCGGTGGCGCGCCGTGGCGGAATTATCGCGGTTGGTTTTTGTCCTACACACGCACAATGTATGAAGCAAACAAAAGGCTAATGAATGCTGTTGTCTCCTCTTGCTGAATGTCAATGGTAATAAGGCTCACCTGAAATTTTTTAACAATCTATTTAAAAAGTTTTTGTCTCAAACCCACTATGTGAACGCGAACTTAAACACTTATTTTAAAAGATAATCATGACACGAACAGATATTCAAATACCAATAAATGAAATAACACTCTTTAAAAAAAGGCAACTGGGCCTTTTTTTAGGAGTAGCGAAAAATAAAGCCCAGCTAATATATTTCGAGTTTTCACATCTTGGACCAACAAATTCATCTTTATTTGTTTGGTTTCTGGGTTGTTAGGCCGTCGTCGGTTGTCTCTTACTCTTGACGTTTCGCCAACACGAGTGGTTGGCATCTTCAGAAGGCGCGCTCAGTTTAACTGCTCGCGAACTACTAACCAGTAGTTCGCGAGCAGTGTACAGTACTAGAATTTTATGGTATTGTACAGGGTGTCCAGTTTTCGTGTGTTTTCATATACCACCTCCCTTATTATAAAAGATAGAAAGATGGGGTTTGCGGCTTACTGTTTTATTTTTTTATGAAACTTTCATTGCCGAAAACGAAATTTTCATAGCCTTCTCAGTTTCTGACAAAATTTTGTCATTTTTGACGCTCCCCTGTATCTCGATTATTTGATAACTTATCAATAAGGTAAAAATGGATTTTTATATAGTTTTTTATTTTGAATTCAGTGGCATAGTTTGTTTTTTTCTAAAACGTTTTGTTTATGAGTTATGACCCAAACTTATATATTTTTTAATGGGACACCCTATATATTATTTCTTTGTCTTGTTCCTCTTTTTAAGAGCTTTTCAAAAATATATAAAAGTCCATATTTTTTTCTTTTAAAAAGGGACAATTTCAATATTTTTGGTAAAATTAATCATTTTTCATCTAGAATCTAGAAGGCCATGATCAATCATGGATAGACATGACAGAAAACAAAATTTTGTAAATGCGCCATTACGGATTATTGTCAAATATTATTGGCATTTGTTTGATTTTGTTAATTTATTTGTTATTTCTGTGAAAATTTATTTTTATTATACTTCTTTGAAAACACCTTATTTTCATCTGTTTTAGTAATAATGTAAGATGGGCTTTTTCGGGCTAGCGCACGGAAAGAGCGCACGGAAAAAATTTTCCTGGTCTCCAGTTCTTTCAGTGTGCTGAATGAAGATACCGACTATTTTTTGGCTTTAAAATAGAAATATAGGTATAGGAAAATAAACTAAACTCAAGAAAGTCTATATGCTATCTGATATTTAATATGTACCTATTTTGTATTTTATTTCGTAAATATTTGAATATTTAGATGAATTTCTGAAATATTTTTTGACGTTTTGTCAATCTTATCTGACATAGACAAATTTAAATCACCTTTTAAATGATTTGAAAGTTACCATGAAAACGCATCATACCTGCCAAAGACCATATTGTCAGCGTTGTTAATTTTCTGTCAATTAAATTCATTCTAATAAAATGTTCTCTCAACCTGAAAAAGTGGCATCTTTCATTATTAATAGTTAATTTTTAATTACTCTAGTAGTTTTTTTTTTAAATTCCGATAACAGTTGTGAAAATAAAAATATTCCAAGTTTATTTTATATGTATGTATTTTTTTATGTTATATTTTGTTTTATGTTATCGTTTTCAAAGAAGTATAATAAAAAATATCGTTCATTACACGTCCAGAAATGGATTTTCCGTGCTTGCTTGACTTCCCGTGTTCGGCTGCGCCTCACACGAGAATTTGTCAAGCGCGCACAGAAAAATCCTTTTTTCCGGACTGGTAATGAAATATACTATTAACATGGCAGAAAATAATAAATATGAAAATTATGAAAAACACGATATGTAGGTTTGTTTTATCCGAGCGAATGAAGACGCGAACGCAGCCTCGGCACTGTATTTTAATAGGTAAGTTTCAAACCCATTTGTTATGTAGTCTACCATTAATGTTAATAATAAGAATAAAAAAGTTTTAATCATAATTATTGTTATCTATTATTAGATTTTTGATACATAACATTTTTCGTAGGTATCCAGAAGGGCAACAACCGGATAAAAGAATATTTCAAAATATCCAAGCCAATCTCATTGAGCACGGATCTTTTAAACGACCAAGGCCTAATTTTTACAATAAGGAAAATAGGGAAGCAGAAGAAATAAATGTTTTGGCCTCTGTTGCGGTACAACCATCCATATCATGCAGAAAAGTATACGATGAAGTTGGGGTTAGAAAATCAAGGACGCAGTTAATACTAAAAAAATATAAATTTAAACCATATAAATTCCATCTCGTCCAACATTTGCATCCCGGTGACGCAGAACGAAGAATAATTTTTTGCAACTGGTACCTACAAATATTGCAGGAAAACGCAAATTTTGAAAGAAGGGTCGTATGGTCTGCTGAGGCATATTTTACGAGTTCTGGTATCCTTAACCGAAACAATTCTGGTCCCAAGAGAATCACCACGTAATATTTCCACGAGAACGACAAGGTCGGTTTGGATTTAGCGTGTCATGCTTTATTTTTGGCACTAAAATTAAATATGTTATTTATGAAGGAACTTTAACGGGAATTAGGCACCTAGACATAATGCCAGATGCACTAATGGAACTATTAGAGGATGTTCCTTTAGCTGATTTAAATGAAATTTATTATCAGCAAGATGGCGCTCCTAGTCATAATTCTCGAATAGTAAGAGAATATTTAGAAACCACATTTCCCGATAAGTGGATTGGTACAAATGGACCTGTCAGGTGGCCTCCAAGATCACCTGATCTTTCTGTGTTGGATTTTTTTTTATGGGGGTATATAGAAAATCAGATATATAAGAGACGATATCACAATATTGATCAACTTCGGGAAGCTACACATCAAACCTTTAGGCTTCTGCAGGGAAGACCAATTACTTTGCTAAATGCATTGCGAAGAATAGAAAACGGTGTGTCGAAAGTGCTTAGAACACAATGGAGCTCAATTCGAGCAATTTTTGTAATATAAAAAATTATTATATTTGAAATTTTAGTGATAAGTTCGTGACAATTTATTTTAATTTTCACAGACACGAATCACTTCTTTGTTTTTAAGATAATTGCTTAATTGTTCGTTTAAAGTTATGTTTAATAAAAATAATGTTGTTAATTTTTTTTATTTGCGGGCATAGCCATAGTCATAACCATAGACATTATTCGAAAAATGATTAATTTTACAAAAAAATATTGAAATTGTCCCTTTTTAAAAGAAAAAAATATGTACTGTTATATATTTTTGAAAAGCTCTTAAAAATAGGAACAAGACAAAGAAATAATATATAGGGTGTCCCATTAAAAAATATATAAGTTTGGGTCATAACTCATAAACAAAACGTTTTAGAAAAAAACTAACTACGCCACTGAATTCAAAATAAAAAACTATATAAAAATCCATTTTTACCTTATTGATAAGTTATCAAATAATCGAGATACAGGGGAGCGTCAAAAATGACAAAATTTGAAAATGGCCCTGTATGTCAGAAACTGAGAGGGCTATGAAAATTTCGTTTGCGGCAATGAAAGTTTCATAAAAAAATAAAACAGTAAGCCGCAAACCCCATCTTTCTATCTTTTATAATAAGGGAGCTGGTATATGAAAACACACGAAAACTGGACACCCTGTACAACGGTTGATCCGATTTTTGTAAATCTAAACCCTGAAATTTATCAAAATAAATTTAGTGTAGGTACTACCTACTCTTTTACACCACGATAAAAAATACCTTCTGGCAAGTGGTAACATAACATGCTTGAAAGGAATATTCTTCGACTTGACCGAAAACAACCTTCTAGGGTTTTAGTACTAAATTAAAAAACTGTTTTATTTATTAAAATGCTTATAAACTTTATTGCGGATCATTGGTTTTATACATCATATAAAGGTAAATGGTGCTGGAGAATTCTAGATACTGGTTCGGCCCTCCCTTTTAATAAGTGCAGGACATTTTATTTTCTGAAAAAAAAACGGAAAAAACAGTTCAGGTTATAAAATTTAAATCAATGGGAAATTACTATCACCACTTATGTGTTGGGCGTTTATAAACACCATTGTCTTAACCCATTAACGCCCAAATTATTTTTTTCTTAAAATATTCAAATTATTACTTATTTTCGAAGTATTTTGAGCAAGATTAACACAAAAAATACCCCTAAATGTTAAATTATTATCTGTTTTTTGCACAAATGACCGATCTATATATAGATCACTGGGCGAATAATAACAATATTTTTTGATTTTACTAACAGCTTTATTGTAGAATAGTTAACAATAATATACCTAATTCCTAAGGTGAAACTTTGAAAAACATGTTATACATAGTGTTACATTACATTTCTTACAATAGGTTAGGGGGTCGCCTTTTGCAAGATGGATATTGACACCGTCTTTGATTTGTTCATTTTTCTAGAAAATGCCCTTTTTCATCTAGTCTAACGTCGTTTGGAACATTTGTCTTTGAGGTTGAAACAAAACTCACTGGTCTACCTTTTAACACACTTCTTCCATGTCCAATCTTGAGATAAGTCACTGCAATTTGCCGTCTAAAGTTTTTTATTGTTATAGGGTTGTTTCTATATATTTTTCTATACAGTATAAAAGAATTTACAACAGCCATATCAATCATTCTGGTAAATAAACACCAACACCATTTTTTTCCACGTATTGCAATACAATGCTTTTCTAAAATCCAGTCATGATGGTCGACTCCGCCCATAAATTTGTTATAATTGTTAATCATTTTCGGTTGAGTAACTGGTACGCGAGCTTTTTGTGCTTTATTCCATCGTGGTACTGAAGCTAGGGGTTCGATTGAATCAAAATTTGTTGCCACAGAAACACATTTATTGTCATTCCATTTTACAACCGAAATTTTGTTTATGTCATCAAATCGATAATCATATGATCCCCTAGGTAATTTTTCCAAAGACTTCGATGGTTCCACTGTACCATTGTGCCCAAAAAAAACTAGGACAACAAAACTGTAATACTGGGACAGCTGAGTTGTAGCTCCCAGACTGTAAGGAGGTACTCTGAAGGTGTAAATATTAACGCCTTACCCTGTAGAAAGTAACCTTGGTTACAAGATTTTTACCTTTTGTACTTTGTGATACGAGGTGAAATCAAAAGTATGTTTTTATTTTATCCGAATTTTACGGTTGATGTAGATAAAACAGATATAGATATAGGAACCCCAAAGTTATAAAATATTGGATTATAAGTTTTTTTCAACTATTCAAAACAACATATTTTAAGCGTGTATTAAACATGAATGAAAAATCAAAAAGCAATCAAACCTTAAAAATTAAATCAAAATCAATAGGTAAAAATATTAAATCATTTCTAAGTCTAAAAAAATCTAAATTAAAACACATTTTACATTTTTTTATATTTGGTCATTGCACCATTTTTGACGATAATATCTTGCAACCTTCGCGGCATACTTAAAACTAAGTTTCTCGTAGTATTTATGTTGATTTCATCCCAAGTTGGTTTATTCTTTCGCGGAGTTCATATTGATTTCTCGGCTGGAAATTATGCTTATGTCCTTTATCATTAAACCTCAAACGTTTTCGATCGGGTTGAGATCGGGGCTCCTTGAAGGTCATGGTAAAACACGAATATTATTTTCTCAATGAAATTTTGAGTGAAACGGGCTTTGGGTATCGGAGCATTATCGTGCTGGAATATGTAATCGTGATCATAAGCTGCGCCTACCGACGCTATCATTACTTGGTGGAGAATATCGCAGTATAGCGCTGCACTAAGTCTCCCCTCCACGATTTGACAAGCTCCTAGATCCCTAGCACTAATCCAAGCCCAAACGTTTACAGAGAAACGTCCACTTCTATTAGTTTTGTGAGTATATCTCTCATCATATCGCGCACTATAAACACGGAATCTTCCATTATTACAGGACTGAAATGTTTTTTCGTCTGAAAATACCACTGCTTCCCACAAATTATTCTGGTTGAGGTAGTCATGGGAAAAATCTAACCTGATTTATGCCCGTTAAAAATATTTTATTAGCGGCACATCGATTCGTTATATCAGAATTGCGAATTCTCCTACGAGCCGTATTAACTGACTCTGGGAAATTGGTCTCTTTTTGGCCTTTATGGCGGTTAGGCGGTTTCAAATGGGTGATCTCTTAAAAAATCAACTAATTCTCTACCTTGATCTTGCGTCGAAAGTTTGAGGCGACCAGAACCTTCTTTTCTAATAATAGCTCCATGTTCTGCAACTTTTTGCTTGGCCAAGAGCACGGTATTTTTGTCGATTTCTACTTCATCTGCTATGTTTCTTAAATTGACACCGTCTCGCAATCGACTGTAGATAATTGATTTTTGCTGGGGGGTTAACGAAGACGTATTTAGGAAGTAAATCTAAAGTCAATTATTTCAATAAATCAAAGTGACAACTGTCACATGATACCTGTATGAGGTTCAACCTAAGGTAATACGTAATAGTCTAGGAGATCACAGTAAATTTCAGCAAATTTTGTTGTCCTAGTTTTTTTTGGGCGCAATGGTACATTTTTGCGGTCGATTCTCTCTGATTGTTCCGGTAGCTCGAAACTGCATTTCTTTTAGTTGGTGAAAGTTTGGCTATTGAAGAAATTATCAAGATATATAAAAAACTTTTCGGATTTTCTATTATTGACAACATTTTTAACACTACTCTGGTACCAAGGAATTGATGCGCTATCATTGATAGTGTCTTTACCAGTGTAAAGGGAAAAAAATAACAGTATCCATCTACGCCACACATTGCCCAAAGTTTGTAACCAAACCGAATAGGTATTGATTTGATAAATTGTTTGAACGAGTGGTGACCAAAATATCTTAGGATCATTTCATCAATTGAAAGGTTTTCGTGAAATATACCAAACTTACGAAAGTTTTGGTTGATTTTGTCCATAAGCGGTCTAATTTTAAAACATTTATCATTTTTGTTATTATTTGCCGTTGTATTATCTTGAAAATGAGTAACGGGCTTCAATTGTAAATACGCATTGCGGCTCATAGAGTTTTTTACAATAGGTTCACCCAAGTCTTCATCATCAGACCAATAGTCTCGTTCACTAGGTAAGGTGTGATAGCCACTAAATAAAAGAAAGCCTATAAACATTTTTATATTCCGACGTGTCATAATGACATTATTATGAATTTAATTTTCAGTGTCAAAATGACATACTTTATAGGACTGAGTACTATAATGATTTCATTATAGTACTGAGTACTATAATGAAAAATAGACGCAAAAATGGAAAAAACATAGACGGAAAAACTAAAAAATTTATTTAAAACAAAATGGAACAAAATTTAATGATTAAAATTAAAAGTAACATTATTACAATTCGTTAAATTGATGTTGGACATAGGAGTTGAAATTGTTGCATTATTGTGGTTTTTAATTTCTATGGTTTCTGTTTCTTCTGAGAGAACGACAGTCGATGAAACACTCGATGATGATTTCTTCCCGAGAATGGCTGCTGAAATTCTTTTTTTGTTTTCGCAAGAGTTCTCTATATATCCTTCAGCAACTGTGTCACTTTTCCAACCACCATGGCGTTTAATAGTGTGAAGATCGACTCCTGAATCAGCCAGCAGTGAAGCTGAAGACCTCCGAAAACAATGACCTGTGTATTCGTCGGAATGGGGTAACTTTAAAAAAGCAGCGATCGTTTTGCACATATTTCCAAAAGTATGGATACCCACTGGTTGCTTTGTACATTTGTTGTTTCTAAATGATAGAAAAAAATGAGAAAATTCGGCATCAGGGGGTCTCATTGCTACATAAGTCCGAACCAGCTGCACCATATTTATTCCTTCGACATCGCCAGGCGTTACGAAAAATTCTCGGGGAACGTTGGTTTTTGTACTAGGTATGAAAATTCGAAAAACAACCCCCTCATCGTGTACATCTTCTATCCTTAAGTTTTTTAACTCATCTCTTCGACATGCTCCACTTATACCTATTATCATTGACACTTTTAATAGCAAGTATGTTTCGTTGTCTGCCTCTTGTAAAAACTTTGCAACATTTTCTTTAGTCAAAATCCTGGATTTTTTAGGTGTGTAAGAATCAGATTTTCGTTTTAGAAAAGCTATCAATTGATTGAACTTACTTATGTCGACGTTTTTCTTAATTAATAGTGTACTCCTTAACATAGAGTAATAACTCCATAAACTCGAAGACTTTTTCTTCATTGATTCTTCCTTGAAATATGCCAAAAGTACCTTTTCGTGTACGATATTGACAACCTTTTTCTGGGAACACCAAGTTTCGTAACTGGCATAAGTTTTTTCATATATGCCTTTAGACTTTTCGGGCAGCAAACCAACAACTGCTTTATTGGCCAATTCTTCGATTTCTGATGGCAGATTATCCATATTATATTATATAAACGTTAAAATTAAAAACTCGATTCTGACAATGACAATACAAACAAATATTTCTATAGTTACCTGGTTTTATTAAAATCAAGCTACATTTACACTGGATTAGTTTACTGACGAAAACTTAAAATTCATCAAAAAAAAACACAAAAATCGTCGGAATATAAAATATTGTATGAAATTCGGATCATAAACAATCATTATGGTACACGCCGTGTTATTAGACTCGGCTGACGCCTCGTCCAATAATACTCACGGCTAGTACCATAATGATCGTTATTATGATCCTTATAACATAATAGTATATTCTGTAACAAGGTTAGAATGAAAAATCTCAATACGAGTGGAAAATTCCGAACGCGAGCGCTAGCGAGCGTGAGGAACCACGAGTATTGAGTTTTTTCATTCTAACTGAGTAACAGACTATATTTTCTCCACAACCAGAAAGTATAAATCAAATGAATGAATGTCAAATTCTATATCTGATTCATTCGATTTTTCACTCATTATTTCATTTAAATTGAAGCTTTTCTGACAAAACTTATGATGCCGCCACCATTTGCATCTGTCACTGACAATTTTGAAATCCACGGCAATCTATGTCGTTTGGTTCGATTACAGAATATTCATACCGTACCTTGTTATGGAATGAAAATACATGCGAAACACATAAGAAGTAAGTGTTTCAGAACAAATAATATTCTAACTCAAGAGTAAGAATGTATATGTTCTATTATTAAAAATGATTTCGGAATTTCTACATTCTTTAATGGTTGTGGAGAAATATCTATTATATCATCTTGGGTGACCAAAAATCCTTGCTTATTTTTTTGAGTTGTAACATATCTAATAGTTTCTTGTACAATTAGGTCATATATGTCACTGTCAAAGAAATGTTCAAAAATTTCTACTGGAGAACACTGGTCTAAACATATTTTTAGTTTATTTTCATTTTCTTGGTACTCCTGTTCTACTTCAAAAGCATCATAAACAGGGTCTGTTTTAGTCCAGTTCGTAAGCAACTTTTTTGCTTTTTCTAATTTTGGTTTCTTCCTTACTTGCTGTACCAGATGTGACAGAGGTAGATCGTCTTCCGCATCGCTTTCTTCTTCATTTTCATTTACAAGAATTTCAGCAAAACCGGCGATATCTCTTACTGTAGGGATTCCAGTATCTTCGTCATTTAGAACTTCCTCATCAGTCATTTCATCCACTTCGGGAGATAAAGCAAGTATGTCGCTCTCGATTTGCTCCGAGTAAAGATAGTCAACAGCCTCTTCTAAAGTTTTAAACACTTGTCTGCTCATTTTATTACTTCTGAAACGAAAAAAAAATATTTCAACAAAGTATAAGAATATTATCAGAACATCCCAGTGATCTATTTATAGATCACTAAATTTAGTTCATAATAATTTGTAACTAATTTTAAATTTTAACAATATTACTTTAAAACGAGCTTGAGTTACTGTCTCTAAATCTAAATTAAAAATATATTTTACCTACCTGTTTACAGTCTTGAAAGATAATAAATATCCTTAAGGGATGCACTGAACGTAAAACAAAATGTTTTTAACTGATGACCGCAGCTTTCAATAGGCAAACAGAAACTAACTAAGCCCAAATACCTATAATATTCGGGAGCAAGTCGCGGTAGAAGGGGTAAAGAATTCATCGGCCGTGCCACGATACACTAACAACGGACCGGTATGCCGATGTGTCGATTGACTGGCCAGGCTCCTCCCATTTTGACGTCACTGCGAGGGATTTTTCATTAATCAAGCGGCCTAGTCACTTTGATGTTGCCTCGAAGTAACGTCATCTGCGCAGCCACGACGTGTTTTGATTCATAGCGTAGCATACCGTTGTAAGTGTATCGTGGTCCGTGCGTAGCGGGCGGACAACACGTGATATTTGTGTTGATCTCTAAATAGTACGCTGGGCGCTAATGGGTTAAGGTGCTTCTCTGCGCTCTAGTTTCGAGTATTTGAGAACTTTTCAACAGATCCAGAACTGCATTAGAAAACAGGTAAACTAAATCATCTCATGTTGGGACATGTTTTACCAAAAGCTTTTGTAAACTAAAATTTTATCCTCAAATATAACAACTATATGGGGTGGTTTAAAAGTAATAGTGCACAGAGCAGCAGATTCCTTATGTCGAAATAATGCGATTTATTCAAACTTGCCTAATTTCAAAGTTGATAATAACCAAGAGACAGGGTAACAAAATATTAATTTTGTTTGCGATTTTGTTCAATAATTTCTCAACAAAATGACATAGTGGCACGAAATTAGGGATTTGGGGTTTTTTGAGGCGAGGAATTCAAATTCGTTCATACTTTTGATGTCACTAGTAGAGGGCGCCACCTACGGCATATCGCACTTCTTTTAAATGACATAATTTTTTTAAGGTTAGTATATCGATCTGACCATACACGTATTACTACTATATTGTTAGCATCCAATCCACCCGTTGTTAGAATTTGAAGCAAAGATAAAATATTGTTTTGTACCACGTGATGTAACAGCACTTTTGAGGTTTTGACGGAACTGTCACTGTCAGTTGTGACAGTAGTTTAAAATGTGAGCTTGTTGGTTTCCTTTTCGTCTTTTTACCTTTCAAAAGTAAAGATTAATGTGTTTTTATTTGTGAAAAGTGGTTGTTGTGGATATGTTATCGTATTTGGTGTTTTGATTAGCGGACGGTACGTAGTATTGAGTTCACTGGCTGGGCAAATCACTTGGTGATTTATGAGGGATGTTCAGGACATCACGTGACTGGTTATCAATTGTTTCCAAAGGCTACGTCTTTGCTTCAACATTTTTTCGTCGTTCGCTATATAGTAGTAATGTATATGGATCTGACTATTAAAAAAATCGATTATGAGACAAATGCTTTATCCAAATTTGAAAGCGTCAGTCAACTATTTCTTGCATTGGAAATTTCAAATGCGATTACCTCAAAAATGGTTAATCCCAGCAACCCCAACAAAGCACGTACACCTTTTTTACGTAAAAAAAGGAGAATCGATTTTTTCTATAGTAAAAATGATACAATAAGCCGCAGAAAGTTCTGTAATTTCAAAGAAGCGCGATGTGCCGCATGTGGCGCCTTGTACTGGTGAGATAGAAACTATCGATGAATTTATATTTCTCGCCCCAAGAAACCCCCTGATCCCCAATTTCGCGCCGTTATCTGGATTTATTCAGAAATTATTCGAAGAAATCGAAAACAACATTAAAATTCTGACACCCTGTATCTTGGTTATTTATCAACCCTTGGATTGTGTAACTTTAACAAAATCGCATTGTTTTGACCTGGGGAGTCTGCTGTTGAACTATGTACCATTACATACATTGAATAGGAAATTTGAAATGCGATTATCTCGAAAACGGTTACTCCTAGCGACTTCCATAAAGTACACCTTTTTGACGTAAAAGAAGTAGGACATTCGATTTTTTATAGTTAGATCCATATACTAAGCTTAAACAAAGTTATGCCATTTAAAATAAGTGAGGTATGCCGTAGGTGGCTCCCTCAAAAGTATGGACGATTGCCTCGATGAATTCCTCGCCTCAAAAAACCACCAAATCCCTAATTTCGTGCGGCTATGTCAATTTGTTGAGACAATATTGGAAAAAATCGAAAACAAAATTAAAATTTGAATACCCCGTATCTTGGTTTCACCAACTTTTGAATTAGGAAAGTTTGAATAATTGCATTATTTCGACATAAGGAATCTGCTGTTGCTTTGTATATCATTACTTTTGGACCACCCTGTATATAAAAACCCAACGAACTACATAGTTATTTCTGCTATTGGCATGTGTCTTTTATCACAGTATTTTACAGAATTAGGTACCTATAGTTAAGTTCTGGAAAACCACGGATTTTAAACAAACTGCCAATCAGAGCATTTTTTACTTTTTGCGTATGCGATGATTTATGCAATTTAGATCTCCTATGAGGGTATCTTCCCAGACAGCTGGAAGACTGCTCAAGACTGACAAGTACCTTCCATCCAATAATAGACCTATCTCTCTTTTCTCTGTAGTCAGGAAAGATATGGAGAAAGTCATCCACTTGCAAATTCTAAAATATCTAGAAAAACAAAATCATCCATAACGGACAGTACGGATTTCGTCACCAAAGATGGGACTGATCTCCTTATCTTTGTCACACATAACTAGAACAAGTCTCTCGAATTTCTTGATGAATCCCAGATTGTTACTTTGATATTTCCAAGACCCTTGACCAAGTATGATATTCTGCACTCCTCCACAAACTACCTTCCTACGGTCCTCCTCCCAAACTATGTACCTGGATAGGTAGCTTTCTCTCTAATCGGCACATATCTGTCGTGGTGCAAGGTCACTTATCTAACTTCCATCCTATCAATGCTGGCGTACCCATGTTTCAGTCCTAGCACCAACCCTATTTTTTCTTCACATTAATGGCCTGTACTCTTCATTCCAACATTCATTTTTCCAGACAAGTCTCGAATCAAGAGCTGGATAATAGACGGAGATCTATGTACCAATCTCTTTCTTGGGATAAGTGCAGAAGTGCAAAGGTGGATATCTTGGGATATTCAATTAATCTTAGACTGGAGTGCCAAAAACCTCGTTCAGTTTAACGCCTCCAAAACCCAGTCTTGCCACCTGTCACGCAAAAAATCAAGCAAAACACTTACTCCCTCCACACGAATGACCAATCCCTACAGAACAATAAAACGTTCAATCTTGTTGACATCTTCGAATATTATCTCAGCTGGCACAAACACATCACATCAGCAGCTAAAAAGCTTAGTTTTCTCTTTCGAGCCAGAAAATACTTTTCCCCTTCCAACTTACACACTGTCTATGTTTCCCAAATAAGACCTAACCTAGAGCACGGTTCCCATATCTGGGAAGCAGCATCACTTTCGACCCTTAACATCATTGATTCTATCCAAAAGAGAGCCATCCTATTCATCAATGACCCAGTATTCACAAGACAACTCCCTTCTCTAGATCATCGCCGCGCTGTTGGGGATTTATCCCTTTTCTACCGATAATTCCTCGGATTTTTCTCTGAAGAACTAGTCGGTATTATTCCCCCCTTGACAGATCCTAACAGAACAACAAGAAGCACGTTACATATGTATCCCTTTACTGTCCAGCTACAAAAACCTAGAACAGACCACTTCTCTCCCTCAGTCATACATAGGGTCTCCAGATTATGGAACAAATTGCCTGCAGATGTTTTCCCTTCCCGTCCCAACGTCCAATCCTTCAAATCCCGTATCAACAGACTACATTTCCCTTCTTTTCAGACGCCCATGGTACATTAGTACTTAGACTTCAAGTCTACGTGGGCTGCCACAGAAAAAAAATCATCTGTAGCCGTATCATTTACACCGTATCATTTTTTAAATGAAGGCATCATGAACTCGATGATCGAATCGACATTCGTAATCCTCCTTATGTGCAAATTTTAGAGAAAAGAGTAAATTATCACGTGATAATCAGGTTAGTTAGATTATATTTTTCGTCATATTAGTCGTCGGATGATATTTATTCTTCCATTATTCTAAGACAAAGGAGAGATATATTTCGAACGCTTAGGGAAATCAGGTGAACGCCGACAAAATACATTCTGGAGCTTCCGGATGTTGACTGAACTCCTTACTGCCACATTCATAGGTGCTTTTAATGTTCTAGAAGGTTTTACCCTGTCCTTTTTCACAAAAAAAAGAACTCTTGATTTAAAGGAAATTACTTTAAAATAAGCAAATATTTTGAAAAATTTAAAGAAATAGTTCTTTTAAGTGGGAAACCCTTATCTGTGACTATATGTTCTCCTAGTAACAAGTGTGTTTAAAGCAAAAAGCCTATTAATTATTTATTTCATGTACTTTCTTGGAAAATCTCCCACAGCAGGCAGAAATCTATATCTTACAGTGTGCGTATGAAAACAACAGAAAAGCTTATTCTAATAAGCGAATCTATGTATAATTAGACAGTATTAGCCGTCATGCGTCATAAGGTAAAGTTAAGACTGGTATGGGAATGTCAAAGGGAATCAGTGGTCTTGGCAGAGAAAATACAGTTAAGCTGTAGTGGGTACCAGGACACGAAGATATGCCTGGAAGCGAAAAAGCCGACGAACTCGCGAGAAAAGGATCGGTGAAGCCATACAATAATCCAGAACCGGCTCTGGGAGTACCAAGATCCACAGAACGAGATGCCATCAAGCATGGATCAGGGAAAACACAAAAGTCACTGGAACAACAGTCAAGGATTGAATTACTGTAAATCTTTCATAGGGAATCCAGACCTAAAATTCAAAAGGTAACTGCTTATGACGGGCTGAAACCAGCAAAAACGGAAATTCTGACAGGACATATCGCTGTCAAAAATCACCTATATAAAATGAGACCTAAGCTGCAGGCTCTGCGGCCAAGAAAGGAAAACGGCACAGCATATAATTTGTCACTGCGAGTTACTAGATCGGAAAGACAAAAAATTTTCGGGACAACAAATCTAGAACCGGACGAAATCCTTACCCACTTCTTAACTGACTTGCACAAATTAGTGCAAGGGGTTGGGATAACCGAGTGGGTGCAATAAAAATCTAGGGTGACCACAATGGGCTAACAGTCGGACGGACCCTCAAGCAAAAAAAAACATTTGTGATAAAATTAATTTCCTGTGTTAAAGTAAGAGGAGGTCTACCAGTAAAGTTATACTCTTATTTCGATTTAATGATGCTTTAAACCTAGTGCAAAGTTTTGAGAGAATTTTCGAGCCTAATTTAAGATTCCCTTTTTTGTGTGTGTTGTTTTATGAATATTTCTTGGTTATTATTTGAGTTAACTGATTCTAGGCTGGTTCTTTTTTTTTCTTTTTTTCTTTTTCTTTTCTTTTTTTTTCTTTTTTAGTTTATCATTTTTATATTTATATTTTTAATTGTTTTATTGGCATAAATAAACATCTTTATTATTATTATTATTATTCTACCAAAATACTCACTTCAAAGACTTTGCAATATAACCCGTAACAAAAATTGATTAATTGGCCAACCAGAAGCTGGATGGGCGCCATACTGGAATTTTCTCGCAACAAAAAAGGAGCCAGATCTTTTAAATTTCGGGAAATTTACTGGATCGTATCCAAAATGTCGGTCATTTAAAATTATTACCAGGCTTTGTGGTAAAATTAAATTTAAACCAGTATTTTCATTATTTGTAAGACAAAATGTATGAATACGTAAAACTATAACTTATTATTATATGTCACGTAGGATATTGTATAAGATAAAGTATTCTCTCGTCCCGTTTTTGATACTGATTAACAGTTTGGCTAAGCACTCGGAAAGACGTGTGGTAGTCGCACAAGATTTTCCTTCAGTATAAACTTGATGACCATAGTTCTTAATTTTATTGGGAACAAAAAAAAAGTAGTCACGCGGCATAATACGTCCGACTCTGGAATTTGTTCTTTCTCAAGTTACGCTTTGTATTCATTACCTATTCCTTATAAAAACAATACAAAATATAATACTTTTTTATCTAAGACATCCCACGTAGACTTCAAGCCCAAGTACTAACGTACCGTGGGCGTCTGAAGAGAAGGGAAATGTGTTCTATTGACAAGGGATTTAAACGATTGAAGGTTGGGACGGAAAGGAAAAACATATGCATGCAACTTGTTCCATAATCTGGTGACCCTAGCTATGAATGAGAGAGAGAAGTGGTCTGTTCTAGGCTTTTGTAGCTGGACAGTAAAGGGATGCATACGTAACGCGCCTCTTATTGTTCTGTTAAGAACAGTCAAGAGGGGAATAATACCGGCTAGTTCTTCAGAGCTAAATCCGTGGAAGTACCGTTATAAAATGATAAATCCCCAACAGCGCGGCGATGAGCGACAGAAAGGAGTTTTCTTGTGAGGGCTGGGTCATTGATGAGTCGAATGGCTCTCTTTTGGATAGAATCAAGGATGTTAAGTGTCGAAGGTGGTCCCGCTCTCCATATGTGGGAGCAGTATTCTAGATTAGGTCTTATTTGGGAAACATAGAGAGTGTATAACTTGGAAGGGGAGAAGTATTTTTTCGCTCGAAAGAGAAAACCAAGCTTTTTAGCTGCAGAGGTGGCTACTGAAGTAATGTGTTTGTGCCAACTGAGATCATGTTCGGAAGCGACGCCAACAAGATCGAACTTTTCATTGCTCTGTAGGGCTTGGCCATTCATTCATGTCGATGGGGTAAGCGTTGCCAGATTTTTTGCGTGACAGGGAGCAAGACTGGGTTTTGGAGGCGTTAAACTGGACAAGGTTCTTGACACCCCAGCCTAAGATTAACTGAAGATCTTGGGAAAGGGATAGTTACATAGATGATTCTTTGATCAAACTCTTGATTCGAGACTTGCCTGGAAAAATGAATATTGGAGTGAAGAATACTATCGTCAGCAAAACTGTGAATGAAATTGGTCGATGAAGAGAGCAGGCCATTGCCAGGACTGAACCTTGGGGTACGCCAGCATTGATAGGATGGAAGTTAGGTGAGTGACCGTCAACCACGACAGATATGCGCCGGTTAGAGAGGAAGCCACCGATCCAGGCACATAGTTTGGTAGGAAGACTGTAAGAAGGTAGTTTGCTGAGGAGTGCGTCATGCCATACTTGGTCAAAGGCCTTGGAAATATCAAGAGCAAGAATCTGAGGCTCGCCATGACATTCGAGAGGCTTGCTCCAGTTATGTGTGACAAAGCTAAGAACAGAGAGAAGAGAGATAGGTCTATAATTGGATGGAAGGGACTTAGAACCTTTCTTCGGGACATGCTGCACACGAGCAGTCTTCCAACTATCTGAGAATATAGCCATAAATTGTCATAAGAGATCTAGAAAAGACGAGTTAAGATCGGTGCAAGTTCTGGAGCGCATTTTTTTAGAGCAATTGCTGGTATGCCATCCAGACCGGAGGACTTTTGGTTTCAAGGGATAGAAGAACTTGTTTGACCTTAAGTATTATGTCGGGCATTTTGTGTGCTACAACGTAGCGGTTGGAAGAGTGAAATTGAGGGGAGGGATTAAGGTGGAATTGGCTGCGAATTATTTGGCAAATAGTTCAGCTTTCCCTTTAGAGGTGGTGATAATTTCGTTGTCAGAGGTCAGGGGAGGAAAAGTGCTTCTACAGAAGTTTTGCCTAATGTTTTTGGCAAGTGACCAGGAAGATTTTCTGCCATTGGGACAGGAAAGCACTTTATCTTTTAAGCCGTTGTTAAAAGCATTTTTGGACAATTTGGTTATATTGATTCTTGCCTCGGTTGTAGGATTTTGAAGATACCTTTTGTGATCTTGGACTTTCTTGAGCCTGGCCTTGGAAAACTATAGCTTTTGATGGTGGAGTTTAGGTTTCTTGCGGGTATGTGGAATGAAACCTTCAATACCTGCTTGAATGATGTCTGTGATATGAGAGCAAATTTCGGAGAGATCGGGAGTGGAAAAATAGACATGGTTCCAAGGGAAAGCGGAGAAGTTTCGAAGACCATCCCAGTCGGCAGAATTCTAGTTCCAGATCGTGCGTTCTGGCATGATTTTAACGAGCTCGGGATGAATGGGACAAGAGACGGTAGTGAGGCCATGATCTCAGATCTGAACGACCAAGGGGAGTGTTTACAGATGTTAAGTATGACTCAAGATGGGTGGTAAGAAAACGATCTAGTGGATTTGGATTATGGGTAGAAACGCGGTGAAAGTATGTTGGCTCTCTGATTAAATTGGTGAGCGACTTGCTGATTACGAAGTTTTCTGCCGCTCTGCCTTTTGGGTCAGTTTTTGTATATCCTAGCCATAATTCCAGGTTCGGGAGTCTGATGCAGGAAAGACTGCTGCGAACGTAGGCACATATCCCATCATGAAGACGAAAAGATGACAGAAGTTCTTAGTCTGGAAACAGGAGATGATTGGTTGAGGACTTGGGACTAATTTGGGTTTCGGTCCGAAATAGAATGTGAGGTTTGCATGACTGGAGGTAGTAAAGCTTTTGTGAAATTTTTGATGTAAATACAGCTTTTAGATGGGATGAAAGTCTGACCCAGAAAGGGTGTAAGTTACCGTAATATTGGTACGTATTTACGGAGCCGCACGCTTCGTTTAAACTTTGAAGTTTCAAGAGAGTGCATTAAGTAGTTTATATTGTACAATCGTTAAAGTTTATGAAGTTTAACATTCTTTAAGTGATGGAAAAGTCAAGATCCGTGCTATAATAAAATACTTCCATATTAACGGTTTATTTCCAACAGATGAAAACTGAGCTTGATGATAAGTACTTTAGGTGAGTCAGCGTTTTCATTTTGAACAGTTAAAACTTGGATTGTGGACTTTAAATGTGGTCGTACGAGCACGAAGATGCCCCGATTTTTGGCATGCCAAGAATGGCAACTTCTGAAGAAATTATGCAAAAAGTTCATAAAATCGCAAAGAATGATCGTCGGCTGAAGTTGGGTGAAATGTGGGCATATCGAAAGAGCGGACACACCATATCCTATGTGAAATTTTAGATATGAGAATTTTTATCCGCGCGATGGGTGCCTTGATTGCTCACACCAAAGCAAAAATTTATCCGCAGGGCCATTTCAGAGCACTATTGAAGCTAAATCTAACTGACTTTTTACGCCGATTTGTTACTGCTGATGAAATATGGATCCACCACTACACACCCATAGATCAAATAACAATCAAAACGGTGGACAGTAAGGGATAAACCGACGCCGAAGAAGGAAAAGGCAATTCCATCTGCGGAAAAGGTTATTTTGATCGTTTCTTGTGATGTCAATAAAGGGATTATTCTCATAGATTACCTTAAAAATGTCAAAACAATAAATTCACAGGACTATGTGAGCTTACTTGATTAACCAAACCAAATTATTCGCGAGAAATGTCCTGGCTTAGCCAAGAAGAAAATTCTGTTCCGCCAGGACAGTGCTTCCTGCAACAAAAAGTTCGCCTCGTATTCAGAAGCCACAAACGGCTATTTCGACAAGTTAAACAAATCAGCCTATAACGTTGGTATAAAGGTCCTTTAACATCGCTGGAATAAATGCATTGACTATTCGTATGTTGAAAAATAAAAATATTTTTACATCAATACGTTGCTGCTTTCTTTGTTAATCCAGAGATTTTTCATGCCATCCTCGTAGAGGACCCTTACTTACTTTTACTTAATCCAAAAGGCCTTTTTGTACCCTTTCAGGTGTAAGGCGGTGGGGGTTAAGTTATTTGCTGGGATTCCGTTTCCAGATTTCTCTCGAGCTTTTCCTGTCCTGCGCCCTCTCTCTCACTTCCCACCATGGTACCCCTCTCCTTTCTGCGGTCATTCTGTTTTCATCATGCCAGGTTTTCCTGGGTCTTCCCTTTCTCTTCTTCTTTGTTGTTCGTGCCTCGTATATTTTCCTTGCTGTTTTGTTTGGGTTCATCTTCAATATGTGTCCCATCTATCTCAGCTGACCTTCCTCTATGATATTCTGTATTTGTTTTATGTTTAAGATTCTCGGTTGGTTTGTCGGTTATTTTGTCCAGTCTTATCTTCCCTGCTATTTTACGTAGGAACCTCATTTCCAAGCTTTGTAACTGGTTTTCCGTCATTGTCCATACTTCCGATCCATAGATAAGTACCGGGGTGGCCACTAGTGTTGTAAATATCCGTATTCAACTTCCGAATCAACTAATATCCGTATCCATCATCCGAATACGTATCCATTTCTTGAGCCGCGCGAAAGCAGTTCCGAAACATTTATATATGGAATTATTTCGGATACGGGTAGATAGGTGGATGTGGCATCGTATGATTCGAAGTCGAAGGTTAGGAATAGGAAGGCACCGTCGTTCGTTCTCGTTGGAATTCGGTTCGGGTGAGGCGGGCCGAATTTAACCAATGGGTCTCATCCCATATGATACCCGTTACCCCGATAAGTATGCTATCATTTTTTAGGGTATGCCATTAGAAAGAGAAAGCATAAGATCAAATATGCCAAATCGCAGACCGTGTTGTTGGCTTACACTCGATCCCGATTCCGTTTTCTCTTTGCACTTTGCATTAGTAACCACCTGAATGCGTATTTATTTTGATTCCGGATCCGTATTCAAATTCTCGGCCGGTTCCGGATAATACGGATTCTTTTAATATTCGTATCCAACGGATTTTTGTTTATGTATCCTTACATCACTAGTGGCCACCCTCTTGAATATTTGTGTTAAGTCTTTAGACATTTCTATTTGTCTGCCCTCTTCTACATCTTTCCCCTCTAAGAGTTTTTCAAAGTATTTGAATTCCTATAATTCTAACACTGTCCTGCCGTATTTCTCCGTTTTCTGTTTTTATGTTTACTGCTCCGTTTTTCCTCAAATTCCTTAATATACCGAAGAAGAGCTGGAAAAAATACAAAAGGGCCTTACTGAGGGCAGCGACATGTGGTACAACAAGAATCACAAACACAGAAAATAAGAGCACTTACTGGTGTATAGAAAACATGAAACAAGCCGTAAAAAAAATAAAAAGCAAAAATGGATAAAATACTTGGCTACAAAATCACCAACGGGCTATGACGAATACAACACAGAACATGGATAGACTTTGGCCTAAAAATGGGTATGGCATGCAATGTAAAGGATACAGCATAAAAAATCTCACAAATCATTACAT
This sequence comes from Philopedon plagiatum, assembly GCA_963971165.1. NCBI lineage: Eukaryota > Metazoa > Arthropoda > Insecta > Coleoptera > Curculionidae > Philopedon > Philopedon plagiatum. The sequence continues at coordinate 45,358,777 of OZ020191.1, read as the reverse complement.
CAGGTAAGTGTAAACTTGATCCTAATTCTATAACTTTTATATTTATTATTTATATAGTTATTCGCTAACATTCGAACAGTGCAGACGTGCTCAAAAATCGATCGGAAAATCAAAACAAAAAGTGGTGTCATCATCGCGAGTGATACCGGCGGCAAGCTTGTCGTAAGCTATCGCGAAATCTATGTCAGGTTCAAATGTTCGTCGTTTCACATTGACTGTCGACAAAGTTGCAAATTTGCAAAATAAGGACAATGCGCTCCAATTAAAAAGTTATAATAAAAACATAGGATTAGGGTTTGAATCCAACATGAAGGACGGCGGAGGACCATCTGTTTCGCATCAAAATGAACAGTCAGCAAAAATTAAAACCTTAGAATCTCAGCTCAATGCAGCACTTAATGAACTTAAAGAGCTTAGAGAAACAATCGTTTCTTTGCAGCCCACAAAAACTTATTCCCCAGTAAATTCAGATGAGGAAGAAGAAGTAGTAGACCAGGAGACAGCATGGCTCCTACCCAAAAATAAGAGAAGAAAAAGAAAAGCCACTAGCTCGCCAGAAAAGATGATAATATTTCCGAACCTAAATTAGCCACACCCAAAAATAAACAAGTTGTCCCAAAATCACAAAAACCACCACCTGTGATTTTAAGCAATGTGAAAATCTATAAAAATATAAACCAGACACTAGAGTCAAAGAATCTTAAATTTAAAGCAAATTTAATGAATAATAACCAGCTAAAAATCAATGTAGACACCGAAATTGAATATAGAGACCTCACCGCCTTCATGAATAGCACCGACATGAAATGGCATACATTTGAAAGCAAGCAGACTAGGCCGCTAAGGGTGATGGCGAGAATTCTACACCCTTCATGTGATCCACAAGACATCAAGGATGATTTATTGAGCAGAGGCTTTAAGATCCTTGAAGTCGTAAACAAAATAAAAAAGACAAAAGTTAAGGACGAGGTTAAAATAATCCCCCTACCCCTATTTATGCTCCGTCAAAAAAATATACGAAATTCAGTATATATGCCATATGGAAGTTAAAATTGAAGCAATAATTTGATACCTCGCCTCGGTGCAAAAAATGCCAAAGATATGAGCACACACAAAATTTCTGCAAACACGCAGTCACTTGTGTCAAATGCGCTGGGAATCACCTGACCTCCGAGTGCATCAAGCCAAGGGAAACACCACCTAAATGTTCAAACTGCGGAGAGGCACATCCCGCAAACTACCGTGGATGCGTGGTAGCAAAAGAACTACAGAAAAGACGAAATAACGCAAACAATGCAAGGAAAACACAAAATGGACAACCAAAAAATTTCACATCTAAAAATACTACCAAAGAAGTATCCTATGAACAGGCAGCACATGGCCCTAAATCTCAACCTGCACCAGTTCCGAATGAGCATCAGTCCATGATGCTAATGTTACAAAATATGATGAACCTTATGAACAAACTTTCAGAAAGGTTAGACAGACTGGAAACCAAAGTCGTGAAAAACAATAATGCATCAACAAGGTCTAAGAATAGCAACTTGGAATGCTAATGGCATCCAAAACAGAATGCAAGAAATATTTCTCGACACACAAAGTATTGATGTGTGTCTAGTCTCACAAACACATTCAACAAATGAGACCTACCTAAAAATAAAGGGTTACCAAGTATACCAAACGATTCATCCCGACAATCAGGCACGTGGGGGAACGGCTGTTATAATAAAGAATAGCATTAATCATTATGAACAATGCCCCATTAGGAGTGCAGAAGTTCAGTTAACAGCAATTGGAATTAAAACAAGTAACACAACCAAACAGAGACTGACTGTTGCTGCAGTGTACTGTCCACCAAGGTATAACGTCAAGAAAACGGATTATAAAAACTTTCTACAGCATCTGGGAGACAGATTCATCGTGGGAGGTGACTACAATTCGAAACACATGGATTGGGGATCCAGATTAACAACTACAAAAGGTAAAGAACTTAGGGAAGCTATAAGGGAATCCGGATGCAACTTTTACACTACTGGTAAACCAACATACTGGCCTACAGATACTAATAAAATTCCAGATCTATTAGATTTTTTATATCAAGAAAAGTGTCACCCAATTTTATTGATATTCAAGATAATTTTGACCTAGAGTCCAATCACTCAGCTGTGATCTTAACTTTGAGCGAGACAATAATTAGAAAAGAAAATAGGCCAACTTTGGTTAATAAATCTACTGATAGGAAAAGCTTTCGAAATGAACTGGAAAATAAAATTATCCTTAAAATCCAATTAAGAACCAAAGAACAATTAGAAGTAGCAGCTGAAAAGTTCAACAACATCATACAAAAAATAGCCTGGGACAACACAAAGGCGTACACTCAAAAAACAATAGGAAACAACTATCCAATGGAAATAAGAGAACTTGTCAAAGAAAAGAGCCAGAAGGAGATGGCAACACACTAGGGATCGATCGGACAAAAATATTCTTAACAACAAAACTCAACAACTTAAACGAGAAATACAAAAACTTAGAGAAGAATCTACAAACAGCTACCTAGAAAATCTATCAGCTGATGAAGACAAGGATTTCTCCTTATGGAAGGCAACGAAAAAACTCAAAAGACCAATCACCCAAATGCCACCCATCAAATTAAGGGATGGTACTTGGGCAAGAGATAATAAAGAAAAGGCTGAAGCATTTGCAGAACATCTAGCCGAAATTTTTCAGCCAAATTATATCCAGTCCAATGTCAATATGGAAGAGTCTGTGAATATCCAAGAGAATGAAATAGCACTAGTCACTCCTAAAGAAGTAGCGAGCGAAATCAAAAACAATTTAAGCGCCAAAAAAGCCCCTGGGTTTGACCTTATAACAGGAGAAATTTTAAAACAACTACCAAAAAAAGGTATAGTTATGCTGACTTACCTAATTAATGCAGCGCTTAGATTAAAACACGTCCCTAGCGTCTGGAAAGTGGCTGAAGTCATTATGCTACCAAAACCAGGCAAACCACCGAATGAAGCCAAATCTTACAGGCCCATATCACTAATACCAATTATTTCAAAATTATTTGAAAAGCTTTTCTTAAAACGACTTAAGATTATAATAGAGAAGAGACCAAGTCCATCGAATAACAGACATTATAGAAAGGGCACTAGAAGAAAAGCTAATCTGCTCAACTATCTTCCTTGACGTAGCTCAAGCTTTTGATAAAGTTTGGCACAAAGGGCTAATTAACAAATTAAACAGAATGTTACCAAAACAATATGTAGAGTTGTTAACCTCCTACATTACAGATAGAGTGTTCAGAATTAAACAGGAGGATGAATACTCAAAACTGAAGGAAGTTAAAGCAGGTGTACCTCAAGGAAGCGTCTTGGGTCCCGTCCTTTATTTACTATACACTTGTGATCTCCCACAAACAGAAAATGTAACTGTGGCTACATTCGCTGATGACACTGCTGTATTAGCAATAGGAACAGACCTAGATGAAGTAACCAGACAACTCCAACAAGCTAGCGACCAGATTTACAATTGGACCACAGACTGGAAGATTAAGCTTAATGAGCAAAAATCTATTTGTGTCAACTTTACCAACAAAAGAATAGGCAATCATCAACCAGTTAACATAAATGGTATCATAGTTCCCTATGAAAACACTGCCAAATACCTAGGGATGACCTTAGATGCGAAACTAAGATGGAAGGAACATATCAGAAATAAACGTATTGAACTAGGGCTCAAATGTAGACAGTTGTATTGGCTCTTGGGACGAAAATCTGAGCTGTCAATACACTGTAAAATCATGATATACAACCAGATTTTAAAACCAGTCTGGGTTTATGGCATCCAGTTATGGGGCTGTGCCAAGGAGAGCCACATCAAACGCATCCAAACCTTCCAAAATAAAGTATTACGGAACATAGTTAGTGCACCGTGGTAGATACGAAATAGTGACTTACATCGCGATCTTGGTATCCCGTATGTCGCTAGTGAAATTAGAAGATTTGCCATCAAGCACGAGTCTCGACCCCACCAGCACGTTAACGTCGAAGCCATTAGGCTTCTTGACAACCAGGACCTAGTTAGAAGGCTGAAGAGGACCAAGCCCTTTGAACTAGTATAGACTTTTGAAATGAGTGCTAAGTGCTATGGCCATGAGCCACAACAGATAAACCTTTAGGACTCCATTGGGTGAACTTTAGTATATAAGGATTTTAGTTTTTAAGAACTTAGAGAAAAATTAATGGTTGGTCTTGCAGACCAGTTTTAATAATAATAAACGCCGCAGGCTTTATCAATAAAAAAAAATTATTTATATATTTATTATACATATATATATATATATATATATATATATATATATATATATATATATATAAAAACAAATATATATATATATATATATATATATATATATATATATATATATATATATATATATATATATATATATATATGTATAATAAATATATAAATAATTTTTTTTATTGATAAAGGCGTTTATTATTATTAAAACTGGTCTGCAAGACCAACCATTAATTTTTCTCTAAGTTCTTAAAAACTAAAATCCTTATATAGGTACTAAAGCTTTAATGTAACCAATAAATAATATATATATATATATATATATATATATATATATATATATATATATATATATAATATATATATATATATATATATATATATATATATATATATATATATATATATATATATATATGTATATATAGGCATATATATATTTGGTTATTGGTTACATTAAAGCTTATCCATTCCAGGATTAGCTGTAGTTTAAATATCTTAACATAGCGAGACCCACGCAACACTTTTTAAGAATTAATTCTCTTTGAATCTAAAAATATACCCAATACTATCAGTTTCTCTAAATAAATCAACATTCTGAAAAGCGATCAAATAAAGGATGAAAAGAATGATTTAACGATCTAATTTTTTTTTATTGACTGATCGACTAAAAATTAACCACTTTGAGGTTTTAATTAAATCAATTTTTAATCTGATTTTGGTTATTAAAGCCGAAATTTGTTTTCAGTGGTGTAAGTTACCTCAGGAAATATTAAATATACCATCCCAATTACTGTAGTTCTATTTTACTAATATTTTAAAATATTCCAAAAAATATTAAATTGGTAAATAGGACTTTACTTTTTATAAAGGCGATTTAAAGCATAGGTAACCTTTTCAGGTAATAACTGAAGGATGTTCAACAATTGCAAAAATCATAATCAAGTGCTCCGTGTGGTCTATAACAGTTTATTGAAAAACCCCGAGACAAGAAATGATTACAAAAACATATACCTAAGTATCTGTACATTCTAAATTCGTATTACACTGATTTTCTGGTTACGGTATTACCGCATCCTGATGATGTTATAACTTGGGTACCGGTACTTAAATAAACTGTTGCCACCCGTGGTTCTTCCAATAAGTAGGGCCTTACCATTAGATCAGTTTGAGTCTCAGCTTCCGCATAACTTGTTTTTCTACCACTGTAGATTCGAATTAGCATATCGGTACAAAGATCTGCTACCCCATCGTCATCTGCTAGAGAAAGTCTTTTTAAAGCGGCTTCCGGAAAGCGATTTTGAGATTGCCATTGCAATTTGGTTTTTCGTGGCAGTTCCAACACGCGTATATTATGTTCTTGTATATCGTGAAACGGGCAATACTGCAGGAGGCTATAAAACTGTTTGCTGTTTTGAGATGCTTCTAAAGATAAAACAGTGCAAAACTTTTTATCTGAAGTCACGTTAGCATGGCTCCTGTTAGGATCTAATATGAATGGATACACTTTAACTACAGTCTGAACCTCTTTTTCTTGAGTTGGAGATTCAGTACTCAACGTTTGAGAACTACCAGGATTAGGAAGATCTTCACTTAATGACATTATGTTTAATGAAAGGCATTTTTCCTGAAATGTTTCTATACTTTTAATTTTAGGACATGATGACTGACACTGAAATTGTCAGGGTTTGACTTTTATATGACAATTCGTGACATCTACAATAAATTTTAGTCAAAAGAAATTATACATAAAGGGAACTGATGTCAAATTTCAGTCACAATGGGAACTTACAAGAGCAAAACTCATATTCGGACACTGAATCTGAGCCGAGTGGTTGCGATAAAACCGTAGCCTTTTTAGCAGCTCTCCAAGAAACTCAAAATGTATTAAATGTACTTTTACATGCAGTACTTTATAGAGAAAATACCGATTCATATGAATGTAATATTTCCCGGATAAACGCATCTTCGGAATCTGAGGACGAATTTAAAGAAAATCAAATAACTTCAAATGGGCAAATAGGAACCATTAATGTAAATGGTTACGGTGGTAATATTCTAGTGCCTACTTCTATTACATCTAAAGAATCTATACCTACTGAAAATTCCAGTATTCAAGATCAAGTAATACTATTACCATGGCTTAACCATGGATTATTTAATCGGAATAGTATACCCGTAAACAGCAACAGTGAAGATAGACAATGGCCTGCAGAATTAATTCTTAATAACTTATTTAGTAAAAGTGATAATACAACGGTAAATAAACAAAATTCTTGTTTGTCAGATGAACAACGTGACTCTGAGCAATCACCTAATGCTTACAAAATGGAACAAGAAGCTCTTTCGAACAGGGAAATAGTCAAATACGGTATTACAATGAATACTCACAATAAAAAATTAACTGATACATATTCCATCCTCACTCGGCATCCCCTAGAACCACCCCGACCAGCGACAGAACACAAAGTCTTTCAAAATCTAAAAACATTAAAAAATGAGAAAGAAGAAATCTTACAATTGCCTCTGGAAGTTAATTATAAGGATTATAGAAATTCTTCTACCAATTTAGAGGAACTAGGGTTACAATCGATAGCAGCATATGATGATGAAAAGAATTCAGGTATTACCTAATGTATACTAAACTGTGATTTATCTTTGTTGAATAACGATTGTGAAATACATCGACCAAGTTAAAAAGTGATGAACCCAAAGTATTTATGGTAATTATTAGTTTTAAAACTAATATCATTTGAAAGAGTGGTTAGGCTTTTGTTAAAATTTTAATTAGTTTATAGGTAATCATGATTTTTTACAATTATTGCATGCTGCAAAACCACGATTGGTTCTTGTTTAATATATCTATAGGGTAACTTAAGACATTTTCTTCATTTTTTTAGACACCCTATAAAATGACCTACTTACCTACCTAAATATTAAATTTTCGTTGCCATAGCCTGATAATAAATCTTTTTCTTGATATACGGTAGCATCTGTTTTTTTTTATAAAAAAAATAAGGCCGCATTAGTACAACAGTATTTTTTACTTTTGGACCTAGCTGTTAAGTAGTATGATGAAATTTTCTGTAAATTTAAGGGATTTCGTAAATTTTATTAAACAATTTTAAAATTAGGTTTATTAAAATCAACATATTTTAGAAACGAGTATTTTAAGACACTTCTTGCCCTTATGATTCTTTTTTACTGCGTACAAGGCCATATATAGTAAAAACATTTCTTACGAAAACGGTTGTATTTTCTATAAAAAGACCGATAAAATGGCGAATCAAAAGATTTATAAAGATTTGACTACAAAATTACGTCTACCTAAATTTTATATTGGGGGTAGATCATTCTACAGGGAGTCCAAAAAGAAAAAAAAAACAGAGGTATTGATTTGCCTTTGGTAATTACAAGCTTTTACAATTATTAAAATTTATTAATAAATCGTACTTCGCATTTGCAGAATAGAAACATTGTAAATGGAAATGAGTGGACACCAATCAAATTTGATCCAAAGTTATCTTAGTATGCCGCTTAAACGTAATTGAGATTCAAAAATGATGCATATTTTGGGCTCGTCATTTTTGATATGAATCAGAGTAGTTAGGAAATCAAACAATTAAGTCGTCAGTTCGTCCGTAACATTCAGAATTACACTTATTTTTAATTTCCATTTCTGAAGTTACATTGGCGCCAGTGGCGGCTCGTGGCAGAAACTTACTGAGGTTCAAAATTTGTCACATTAATAAAAATCTACGAAATCATTTCGCTGAGAATAATGTTCTGACACAAGTATACTTCTTAAAACAATAAACAACTTTTTTTTAAGTGACAATACATTGGAAACTGGAACTGTAAATGTCGATGTAGATTCCACAGAAAATATAAGATTAGTCTAGTTTTACTTTTTCATTATTATTCTCCAACTTACTATGTTAAAAAATAATTCCTTTTCGAAATATTTTTTTTAGATATTAATTTCTTCAAGCAATGGCTTTTTGAAAAAGTAGGTACTTTACGAGAAAGTAACATACCAAACCTAAGAAAATCTGATCAAACCCAATAAAGGTGCGTTTAGGTTTGTTCAGGATCGTTTTCCGTCTTTTTTCTTTTAACATTTTCCTAGCTACTAGAGTTCATAATTTAATTTTCTAAATACTGTTTTAGCAAAAATATATTTTCGGAAATTGTAGGTACTTATTTTTTAAAAAGTATTTTTGAAAATATGTACTTTCAAAATGCGTGTTTTTTAGCAAATATTTCATAAATATATTTTTAAAAAAGCATCTTTGAAAAAGCTATCAGGATATTTTTGAAAAAATGTGCGTTTGAAGTATGTATATTTAAGAAAATACTTTTGAAAAGTTTCGTTAATCCGTTTATGAAAAAGTTGTTTTTCGAAACAATGTAGTTTCAAAAGAATGGTTACTATTTGGGAATTTTTTGTTTTCTTTAAAAGTCGAAACGATCCGTCGCAAATTTTGATAAAATCGAGTGAGATGTGTAAGAAATATTTTCAGAATCAATCAAAGAGCATGTAAATCAAAAATGGCAAAAAAGGCTTGCATTTTTTATATAACATATTAATATTGATCTATATTCATATTTTTGTGGTGTAATTAATTTCAAATGCCTTACATAGAGGTCAAATGTTTGTTTTTGTTTATAACGTTTTGTAGAATATGTAGGAATAGTTAATGTTTATGAGTCAATATTTATTTTTATAAAATTCGCGATTAAAATCCTTTTTGTACAAGACTTCAGGGGGGCGTCTCCTGCGCCCTCTCCTAATTCCGCCACTGCAAGAATAAACATATCAAATCTTTACCAAAGTTTACAGAATAGATATCTGTAAACTTCGTCTTTACCTACTTAAAAGAGTTAAAAAAACACGGTTCTCTTGCACATAGCGGGGTTCGAGTCCAATGAGTGGCGTGGTTTTGGTCGGATGAACGCAGCTCCAAGAGGCGCGAGATGTCAGATCGCGATTTTTGAGCCCCACGGTGCTTGCGCCCCTGGCGCGGGCCCCGGTTGCCCTGCCCTAGCTACGACGCTATCCAAGACGATCAGCCCTCCAACGGTTTCCAACCCACAATCATTGATAAATATAATGCAGGAACCAGCCTAGAGAATTCTTTCTCTATGGCATGGCAACCAGTGAATTCCCGTAGCGCGGTCTCCAGCATCCAGCAATGGCTGAGAAACCGGCTGCGGCGCTGACGGTGATCCAAGCTCATCGCTCACTGCAAGCTTGTCAAGCGGCGACTTAAGTCGCCGGGACTTGAAGTAGTTTGTCACCAGTATACTATACAAATATCGCTCATCCCTAGTTACGACAAAAGCTGTCTAGAGTAATTATTTCCTAGAATGAAATCAGCTACTAAAATCCTTTCGTTTCTCGTCAGTTTAATTTCAGGGCCGGGCTTTCTCCATTGAGTTAGGGGTTACTTTCTGTGGGACAGAGAAATTACATTTTTAAGGACCAACTGGCTATTTTCTTAATATTCTGATGAAAATTAAACGATTAAGATTATCAAAAAAAAAAAATACTTTCTGTAATAGTTGTGTTTAAGTGAGTACCTAAAAATCTAAAAATAACATATTTTTTGACAGAGACAAGTGATTCTAAGCAGGAAAAAGAACTTTCGGAACTAGAAGAAATAAAAAAGCTAGTGAAGTTTTCTCAAAGCAGCTATATCTCCTGCGAAAATAAAATTAACTCAATTTTAAGTCAAATTGAAAATCACAGCAAATCGAAGATTAACATGCCACACAATGAATCGTGTGCAAATTCCGCCCGTCAAAATCTATCAGAGCCAACAACCTCAAACCATCAAAAAGAAATTGGCTTAAGAGGAGAAACAGTTGAAAATAAAAAGGTCAAAGTCCGTCATTTGCCTCCAGAATCAATTCCCATCAATCCAAGTCGTTGCGAAAAAGACATGGTCGGTGATGATTCGGCAAAAACCAACACGTATATTTTGTGCGAATGTGATCACCCTGGAGTTGCTGGAGGCGCAGTTCCTGTAGTAACCTCTTTTGTTGTCTCCCAAAATAAAAATCGAATAGGTATATTATGGTAAATTATATTATAATTTAGCAATAATGGTTTATTTCTGGTATAATCTCATCCAATACTATGTTTGTAAATCCAATAACGTCTTTTTTGTATTTTTACAGCTCATATTTACACAATTAATGATCCTTGATATGAACTGAAACACTTACACAGAGTGCCAAGAATGAATGGAACCATGGTTCTACAGTATTTATTACTAGAGCTGTGCAAATGCAAGTGGTTTCAGTGGCGTTGCCGTTTTATTTTTTGGTTTGCGGTCATATAAATAAAATAAATATATAGGGTTTACCTGTTTTACCGCTGGACAACGGGAAGTCATTTTACCAGAGGCGAACTTGGGCGACAGTGCTAGTGGCTTTTCCTTGTTGATCAGTACATGTTTAGCATTGCCTCGCACTAGTGATAAATCGGAACCGTGACTGGGGCCTATTGTTTGCTACTTGCGTTAGAATGATTATTGCCTGATTTCCAGATTTAAAGTATGATGGTACAAAGATATTTTACGCCACACGTCATCGCAGTTTAATTGGATGCTCATCGTGTAACTGTAAAATACATATGAAAGTGCTCGTGATGAATAGGATAGTAATCTTCGTTTTATAAGGGTAGTGTTCATTTCCGAGTTAATTTATGTGCCGATTCACTCTCGCTTAGACTGGTCTAGTTTGACAATTAAGAGTTTAAATTAGGAAATAGTTCTTGTAAAATATTTAGGTATTTTTGTACAATTATAAAGAAAAAAAGTTTGAATAAATTAATTAATTTTAGAGGAGGCACGTTAGATCGGAGGGTCGAAATACGCAAAAAAATTATGCAATGGATGAAACTAATTGGAATGGGGCTCTAAAGGTGTCCAGATTAGTGTTGTAAATATCCGTATTCTTTAGATATCCGAATCATACGGAATCGGAATCAGCTAATCTAATATCCGTATCCATTATCTGAATACGTATCCATTTCTTGACCCGCGCGAAAGCGGTTACAGATAATGTATACGTATGCATGCAACACTAAAACATTTTCTATCCGGATACACGGCTAGGTAGGTCGATGCGGTATCATATCATTCGAAGTCGAAGGTTAGGGGCAGGAAGGTAGTGTTGTAAATATCCGTATTCTTTAGATATCCGGATAATACGGAATCGGAATCAGCTAATATCCGTATCCATTATCCGAATACGAATCCATTTCTTGACCCGCGCGACAGATCATGTATACGTATGCATGCAATACTAAAACATTTTCTATCCGGATACACGGCTAGGTAGGTCGATGCGGTATCGGTATCATTCGAAGTCGAAGGTTAGGGATAGGAAGGCACCGTCGGCGTCGTTCGTTCTCGTTTGAATTCGGTTCGGGTGAGGCGGGCCTAGTTTAACCAATGGGTCTCATCCCATATGATACCCGTTACCCCGATAACTATGCTATCTTTTTTTAGGAAAGGTCATTAGAAAGAGAAAGCATAAGATCAAATATGCCACATCGCAGACCGTGTTGCTCGCTTACACTCGATTCCGATTCCGTTTTCTCTTTGCACTTTGCATTAGTATACAGCCGATGCGAATTTATTTTGATTCCGAATCCGTATTCAAGTTCTCGGCCGGTTCCGGATAATCCGGATTCTTTTAATATCCGTATCCAACGGATTTTTGGATACGTATCCTTACATCACTATAGGAAGGCACCGTCGCCTTCGTTCTCGTTTGAATTCGGTTCGGGTGAGGCGGGCCTAGTTTAACCAATGGGTCTCATCCCATATGATACCCGTTACCCCGATAACTATGCTATCTTTTTTTAGGAAAGGTCATTAGAAAGAGAAAGCATAAGATCAAATATGCCAAATCGCAGACCGTGTTGTTCGCTTACAGTCGATTCCGATTCCGTTTTCTCTTTGCACTTTGCATTAGTAACCAGCCGATGCGAATTTATTTTGATTCCGAATCAAGTTCTCGGCCGGTTACGGATAATCCGGATTCTTTTAATATTCGGATCCAACGGATTTTTGGATACGTATCCTTACATCACTAGTCCAGATGAACGTATGAAACTCTTTTATTTTCGGAAATTTCGTTTTTCCCCCCAAAAAAGTGTTTTTTCATATTGCGCGCCAAGGACTTACCTCATAAGTATTACAAAAAAAAATACATTTCTTAATTTTTATATCTGTAAAATATTTGAGAATATTATAGGAGACGATATTTTGGTAGTTTAGACATAGAAAGGGACAAAATAGAAAGGGGCGGAACGTGTCAGGTGGGCAAAAATAATGGGTGCCCCTCCTGTGTTACTTTCAAGTGAATGTACAAAGCTCAGATAGCGATTCTGAAAAAGAAAGCGATTCCGATGTTTTTTTATATTTGTAATAATGATATTCATTATATATTTAAAGAAAATGCTACATTACCTATTAAAAAATTCGTAAATCAAGATGCATGTTACTTCATTTTTTCTTTCTCCCTGTACCAACGATCACTGCAAACTAAAGTTATCCATTTTTTGTATATTTATTCTTAAAGAAAAATTAACGTTAAACAACTGTTTAAACTTCCAAAATATCAACTATAATATTCCCAAATATTTAACAGAGATAAAAATTAAGAAATATATATTTTTGTAATATTTATGACGTAAGTTTTTGGCGCGCAATATGAAATGTTTTTTTTGAAAAAAACCGAAATTTATGAAAAAATTAATGCAAAAACGATCATATCTATGGTTAAAAATATCAATAGAAGACATCTATCTACAGCTTTACCTAGTTTCAGATGATTATCTTTTATTTTCATTATCTTTTTATAAAAATTTCTTTATAGCGATATTTTCTTCTTTTTCAAGATAACTTCAACTTTATGCTAATAAAACTCACTGAAAAATTAAGGTTTTTGCAAAACCAATCAGATCATTTGAAAGTACATGTTATACCTCACTGATAACGTCTGTATTATTTTTAAAACTGAAAAATTACAAAAAATAATGATTGGTTTTCCTAAGCGGCGAACACGCGAAAATGCAGTTTTCGTGAAAATTTGTCGTAAAAGAAATAAGAAGCCTGTGGATACACCCCTCACAGAATTCGTAGATAGTGGTCTCAAGAAGAGATTACAAGTTTTTAAATTTTTTGAAATTTGGTCATAAATACAGAGCTTGAATCAACAAAGTGTAAAATTTAAACAAAAAAATTTTTAAACAAAAATCCCGGAAATTCAAACATTCGAAATCCTTTCAAAATATGATTAACTGATTGTCTTGGCGATTATTTGTACGTGCAATTTTGTTTTATCCAAATATCTTTAATTCATCAAAAATTATGAGCATTTGTTTATAGCGCCCGACGCTTATGAGTATATACCGCTGCATCCGCTGCGCGCTTGCGCGTGTACTTTTTGAGCGGTCTTTTTATTTATTCAATACTGACGAATCTATTGGTCGTAGAAAAAAATGCTCAGTAGCAAAATTCTGTAAAATTTTCTCACCTCTCGAATGGTTTCACTATTTTAAAAAATAACTGAGATATGACGCAAAAACCGAAAAAAAAACGACTTTTGTGCAATATCGCTATTTGGAAAACAAGTAAATCGAAGCAACAACAGAATTTGTTGACGCTTAACAAACAATTTGACAACCAAAGCTGTCAAAACCTTACTGTTCAACTAGAAAAAATTAAATCGAAAATCGATTTAAGTATAATAATTCACACTGTAGCTCAGGTCACGGTCCACTCAAGGAGAGATACAATATTGATACATACTATTTAAATGGGGATATTCATATTTGGCGCTTCGCTCACGGTACGCCCACGATCTCTGACCGCAGTTTATCTCTGCGGGGATATTTTCAACGAATCGTGAGCGAAACGTTGCGTTATACAAACAACAATCACAACACAAAATAGGAAAAAGAGCGCCGCCTCTTTTTCCTATTTTAGTGTATTATTCCAGAGCAAGGTGGATGAACAATTAATCGAATTAGTTCGAAATTACGAAGAATTATACCACCTGGGTAACAAATACTTTGACACGGCAAGGCCTTTATAAAGAGCCAAAAATTTTCTTTAAGTTTTTCCTTTCTTTAAAATGTTGTGAACCCATATCTTCCTACGTTTCTTGTTTTGTTGCTCTTCATCATCCAAACAAATGGCAATTGCAGCTAAATTAATCATTGAACATACGTTCATCTTACAAGGATGTGTAGACCTTGACGCATCTCATAAACTGATTAAATGAACGCCAGTTGAGCGTATAATAGTCTAGTCAACAAGTTCAAAATCGTGTTAATTCTTGATAAAGGTCCCAAAAATATGTACGATAGCTCATTGGATTCGGAATGACGTCTAGAAAAATGTATTCGAAGGATTTTACTGCATCATAAAAATTGCAAAAGTTATTAACAAATTAAGATGAAAAAAAAAGGTGTTTCGTTTTTTGGCAATTACTCAAAAACTATTAGGGTACGGCCAAATCAGCGACTTTGTCGCTGCGACGAAAACGCTGCGACTCAGTCGCAGCTTGACAACAAATGTAACTAAACAGGCCTGGCCAAATCTAGCGTTTCATGTGCACCGACAGCAGCACTGTCGCGAACGAGAGCGACTTTCTGCGGCGGCGACAAAAACGCTCTCCGTTGTTTTTAATGCAAGTGGCCAGATTAGCGTCGGGCTACACGTTGCGACCAGCTCAGATATTCAGTAATGGATTGTATCTTAAGCAGCAAAGATGTTTGCCACATATTCACACAACTCCTCGAATGTTTTGGGATACATCCGAAAATAAGCGAAAAATTTTGCATCGTCCTTTAGTAACAAATTGTATAAAGTGTGAAACTAGCCGTGTTTCTTTCTCTTCATATTTATAGGATGAACTGCAAATCTTTTGTTTTTCAATTTCTTTCGCCTGAGATATCTAGAAACTGCAATCGCTAACAATGCCTCTTCTTCCGCGTCCATTGTAAAACTAACTGAAAGTCGTTTAATTTGGCCAGACTTAAATATTCCTGCGACATAAAAATTTGTCGCAGCGTTTTCGTCGCAGCGACAAAGTCGCTGATTTGGCCGTACCCAATATTTAAGAAATTTAAAAAAAAAGATTCATAAAGAGGAGAAAAGTTCCAAAAAAAAAGTTCCGACTCCCGGAACTCTACCTCCATTATTTATAATTTTAAGTTAGTGCTGAAAATAGGGCCCCGCACGGCCGATACAGCATGGCCGCGCTACCGCTCAACAGAGTCTATTACATAAAATATTTTTTTTATAGAGTTAAATATCAATAGAAATTTTTTTAAAAATTATGCTGTCATCAGAACACTTTAAAGAATAAAGTCCCATTGGAAGACAAATTTCTTGTTGATTTTTCAAAAAGTTATAGTATTGTTAACTAAGTAATTTTTCGTGGGCTTTCATTTTTACAAAAGACAGTATAAAAATTTAAATAATTGGCCTATAAATTTTTGGCTTCTTGGAGCTCTTCTTATATATACACTTAACAAGACCACGTTATAAAAGCATCTTAAATTTGTGTATTGTGTTTATTTAACAAGTTATATGTCATAAAAGAGACAAAAATGCCAAAAAATCTTCAATGTTTTTAAACAAAAGCATGTAATAGCTAACTAACAACAGTTACAAACTTCGTTTTGAGCTCATTTTAAAGAGTAGTTAATCCTTGATAAAAATGACCTGAATGTTGATTATCGTATCTCTAATAGTTTATGAGTTATGGTAATTTATTACTTGACAAGTTATGTGACCAATCAAACTTTGGTATCGTGGAGTATTCGATTGGTCACATAACTTGTCAAGTAACAAATTACCATAACTCATAAACTATTAGGTTTACAATAATCAACATTCAGGTCATTTTTATCAAGGATTAACTACTCTTTAAAATGAGCTCAAAACGAAGTTTGTAACAATTGTTGATTAGCTATTACATGCTTTTGTTTAAAAATATTGAAGATTTTTTGACATTTTTGTCTCTTTTATGACTTATAACTTGTTAAATAAACACAATACACAAATTTAAGATGCTTTTATAACGTAGTCTTGTTAAGTATATACTATATAAGAAGAGCTCCAAGAAGCCAAAAATTTATAGGCCAATTATTTAAATTTTTATACTGTCTTTTGTAAAAATGAAAGTCCACGAAAAATTACTTAGTTAACAATAGTATAACTTATTGAAAAATCAACTTTAAATTTGTTTTCCAACGGGACTTTATGCTTTAAAGTGTTCTGATGACACCATAATTTTTTAAAATTTTTCTATTGATATTTAACTCTATCAAAAAATTAGTAATAGACTCTGTTGAGCGGTAGCGCGGCCATGCTGTATCGGCCGTGCGGGGCCCTATTTTCAGCACTAACTTAAAATTATAAATAATGGAGGTAGAGTTCCGGGAGTCGGGACTTTTTTTGGATCTTTTCTCCTCTTTATGAATCTTTTTTTTTTAATTTCTTAAATATTAATAGTTTTTGAGTAAATTGCCAAAAATCGAAACACCTTTTTTTTCATCTTAATTTGTTAATTACTTTTGCAATTTTCATCATGCAGTAAAATCCTTCGAATACATTTTTCTAGACGTCATTCCGAATCCAATGAGCTATCGTACATATTTTTAGGACCTTTATCAAGAATTAACACGATTTTGAACTTGTTGACTAGACCATAATGTGAATACTGCCCAAACTCTTTAAGTGTAATCAGATCGTGAGCGTAGCGTGACTTGAGCGCCTAGCGTGAATCGGCCTGTAAGACTTCAAGTTTTTGTTAAGTATTGGTGAAATTCCGTCATTACGTTATTAGATGTGGAACCCTCATTTCCTAAATAAATTCAATAAAAGATTTATTAATAATTACAAATCTTTAATGGATACGAAGTAATAGGTATGTATGGGTCGTATGTTAATTTGATTTATGTCACTACAGTTCGAACCAATAAGTAAAACTGTAACGCCACTGGAATCACTCGCATTTGTACAGCTTTATTTATTAAGAGTTGCAGAAAGAAATGTTTAAATAAGCATTTTTGGGTTTATTAAAATCCAGCCTCAGTTTGACGTTTTCTACATAGCCTATTAGAGTCTGTAGAACCATGGCTCCATACCTTTGGGACATCCTGTATACAGCATAGCAATATAAAACTAGCACATTAGTTGACGTTTTATAGACAAAGCATCACAAATATTAAAATATAAAACTGACTAAATATTTTTTTCAGAAATTCCAAAAATTATTTATTCGACGTAATACCGTTCTAAAAATTACGAATCAGTATTTTTTGGATTTATTTCTGTTTCGGCGTAAAAATGGTAACATTTCCCCGCTTGCATGGTATCGTTCCTTACACATTTTTTTTAAATCTAAAAGACAGGCGCTTTTGGTCGCATATGGTGTAGTGGGAAGGCCCCTTTTTTCGAAGATCTTCAAAAAATAAATCAATTTATGCATTTTAAATATTAATTGTAAGAAGGATTTTCGTTCCGAGGAAATGTAAGTGGTAGATACGCGGCAACCATTCATTATGGGTCTATAAAATATTTTCAAAAATCAAAATATTCGAAAACGAAACTTTTTAATGCAAAGTTTATCTAAATTATAATAATAAAAAATTATTCTGAAAAATCCTAAACAAGCCTGAGCAAACCACACAAGTTTATCTGTTTGGGTTTGGTCAGATTTTCTCCGGTTTGATCAAGACCTTTTTCTATTTTTATTATCATGTAAATAGACTTCCCATTTGCAAATTTTGTTTTGAAGAACTTGACTTGAAATTTTTTTCGTTTAAAAACAGCCTTGAAAACTTTTTTTATTAGAAAAAAATGCAGAAAACTTAGTTTTCGAAAATCTCTAGTTTCAATATAGAAGTGTACCCAGTTTTTCCTCATATATTTACACACGTCCTACAACCGCAATTTGAAGAGTAATAAAAAAATTGCATGCGTAAAAAACAATTGAGCATTGGAAGTATAAAATTTCCAGAAAACATCAATTTTTTAAATGGAATATCCTATATAGGTATAGAGTATAGACCTACATTTTTACAGAGCACATTTTTCTGATTTTAAGAAGTTTTAATGGCGTTTGCTTGTTTTATGAGATTTTGGAGCTTAGAATTTGTAAAAAATCATAGTAGCCATGAGTTTACTGACTAGCAATTGAACACATTGATCCTTAGTAATGTTTCGTGTATTATGTCAACTTTTATTCTTTTCAGTCAAGAAAATGTCATACGAGATGAGGCAAATTAAGAGAAATTTATGGCTACTATGATACTCTATATTATCTACATTATTTTTACAAATTTTTGGACCCATAATCTCAAAAGCAACAACCAAGCTCAACCAAGCATAGGTTAGGCAAATTATATATTTTTGAAATCAGAAAAATGTATTCTTTGGAAATGCTAGTCTATATACAGGGTATTTCATTAAAAAAATATTTCTTAAAAAGTTATTTTTTCGGGCAACGGATTCTAAAAATTTAAACAAAAATCTAAAACTTTTCTATTTACAAATTTTGGATTACTCTTCAAATATTGGATGTAGTGGGGGTATCAATATATGAGGAACGACCCTATACAAGTTTGCGGCTTCTCTCTAAGATATTCTACTTGTACAATTATTACTCGGGTCCGGAGCCCGTTTTTCTTCACTCAAACAAATCTGTATGGAAGTTTTATTTTCCGTATACGTATTTGTATTTTTTTCTAAAACTATATTTAATTAAAAATGAAACGAGATACACTAGTTTTTCATAAAAAAAGACAAATCATATCTGGGTAGACACTAAAGGTAAGGTACTGAGGTTTGTATTTAATTTGTATTTAAATGTATTTATGTAATTAAATATATGTGTATTTTTAGACAACAATACGCCTGAAAATAAATTTCAAAAGGAAATACGTATATATAAATCAAGCACATCTGAAGCAGAAAATAACTTAGAGAAGGCAAAACCAAGTTTAATCCCCAAACTGACAAATTCCCTAAAAAAATCAGATAGGTCAAGTTCGCTTGGTCGTACCGAAAAACAAAGGTGTTTAGTACAATCTTCAAATCGTGAAGGAAACGAAGAAAAGAAGCCCCATGTAACTATAAACATATCATCTAAAATGTTGTCGTTACAAGAAAGACTTAAGGCTACAACTTCACTTATTAGACAAAAAATAAGTAATAGTAGCGAGAATAAATTTGAACATGAGAAAAATAAAATGGACCAAAATGAAAAACATTATCTACGATTTGACGATGAAAGTTTTCAAAAATACAAAAGGCAAAAAAAGTTACGTAATCAGTTGTCCAAAGCCATTACCAGAGTCGCTCAAGATGCTAACAATTTAAGAGAAATTAGTGACCGCAGTAACCAAATAGCTGGTATAGATCATTTGTATCAGCAGATTACGGAACTTAGACAATTGTCAAATGAGCTTAGTGATATTCAGAGTAGAGACGATGAAAAAACTTATGTATCTGATAGATCACAGGATATGAATGACAGCCGACATCCAAGTTCTGATTCAGGACATAAAACCAAGGCTAAAGATAAAATTTACATAAAGTTTTTGCCGACCAAGATAGGAATAAAAAAGAGGAAATGTTATAATACTGAAGTGCAAACTGAGGCTACAAAAGATTTTGTATCCAATATCATACAGTCGGATATTGAAATGGAAAAGGTATTTTTAAATAAAGTAATAGGCGTTTAAGAAAACTATGATTTAATTAATCCGATTATCTGATACTTACAATTTGTTATCTTTCCGTATTAGTTGCAAACAGAAAAGGATATTCCACATCAGCTGATAATTGGTCTGTTCCTAGTAAAAAATAAAAAATAACTAAAAGTGATTTTATCACGTCAAAGCGGAACGTATTAAAAAGTGCTTTATTACGTCTCTGTAATAGTAATTTATAGGGTGTCTAAGTAAAGTAATACCCCTATTGCTACCTTTGAAACAGTGTGGACTAGGGGGAAGGGGGCTAATCGTGCGCGGAGGACAATCTCGTCTAAAACGTGTTTACCGACAGTTCGATGTAAATATTGCGCTCCATAAAATAAGCCGTAAGTATGTTAAAATGTGCCTTTTTTAATTGGTATTTAGAAGTAAATAATCTTTAGGGGTGTAGTTTTAATCTTAAACATGTTTTTTGTAGATTATTTGTATTTTCATTTTTTCCTCAGCTTAAAAACAAAAATGATTACTTTCGCCTAATAGTGCGCGCGATGCGCACCACTAGCCGATTAAATATAAATTTGATTACTATGAATAATATTTATTAATATTTTATTTATGTTTTTACAATTCCAGATGCCGAAGTATGAACGAAAAACTGCTAAAGCCTTCTGGACTGCAGAAACCATGAACCAAGCGCTGTTCGAAATGGCGGGCTTATCCGAAAGGCTGGAAGGAAATTCAATATACCGGAGTCCAGCAGGTTGCCTGTTATGGGACCTCGCATGGGAAAGCACCCCACATTTACTAAAGAACAGGAAGAGATGTTAGCGACACACATTTTAAAATTGGCAAAATTATTTTTTGGAGTCGCAAGGAACCAACTTCGTAAATTGGCTTATTCATATGCAGAGGTAAATCATATTCCAAACAACTTCAACAAATTAACTAAGATGGGCGGTAAAGACTGGTATTGTAGTTGTATTAAAAGGAATCCAGGAATATCCTTAAGAAAACCAGAACCTACTAGCCTTAGCCGAATTTGTGCGTTTAATGAAGAACAGGTTTCGTCTTTTTTTAAAAATTAAAAGAAAGTTTTCGATAAGTACAACTTTACCGAAAGTAAGGTCTTCAATGTCGACGAAACTGGCAACACAACGGTGCAGAAGCCTTGCAAGCGCTTAGGTCCTAAAGGTGTCAGACAGTTTGGAGCCAAAACATCAGGCGAAAGGGAAAAAAACAGTCATTGTAATTTGCTGCTTTAATGCTTCAGGTACTTGCTATGTTCCACCCATGTTTATTTTTCCCAGGGTGCGAATGATTAATACGCTAGAAAAAAATGGTCCACCCAATGCTCTGTATGCCTGTTCAAAATCTGGATGGAGCAATGAAGAATTGTTTCTTAAGTGGATTGAACATTTCAAAACGACTGTTAAACCTTCGTCATGCGAGCCAGTGTTAATCGTGCTTGACAATCATTCCAGTCATATCTCCTTAGCTATTTACGAATATTGCAAACAGCATGACATAATTTTATTAATCATACCACCAAACACATCCGATAAGCTCCAGCCGCTAGACTTAACTTTCTACGGACCTTTAAAGGCCGCTTATAATCGTCAGTGTGACTATTATTTGCCACAATACGAAAAAATTACCATACGATCTAGCAAAATTATTTCATAAGGCCTACAGCCAAGTTGCCAATATAGAGGAAGCTCAGTCTGGATTTCGAAAGTCAGGTACTTGACCATATAATCCGGACAAATTTACGAAAGAAGATTTTATTCCTTCCACTCCTTATCTGCCTCCTGTTTTATTAGAACACGATGAACAAAACGGTCCAAGTACATCGGTCGTTTCTGAAATTGACTCTGGAGCATCTACACCACTTGAAAATAAAAATGTACTAGCTTTTCCAAGTACCTTCCACTACTTCCGAAAAGAAAGCTGCGGATTTAAGCCAACCAAAAATTCTAAAAATATACATTTCTATAGAAGATTCTATATGGCTATTCCAAAGCCAAAAACTGTCGGTAAAACGCAACAACGAAAAAAACAAAAGTCAGAAATTTTGACTGAAACACCAAATAAAGAACTGTTAGAAACATCAGAAAACAGAAAAAGGAATAGGCAAAAATTATTGGAGGAGAAATTAAAAGATGCAGGAAAAGTTAAGTCTAAGCAAAAGTTACAACTAACTAAAAAGAAAAGATCGAGTAAAAGAAAGCGTAAAGCTTGAAGAAAGTGATTCCGAAGAAGATATTTCTGCGAGCGACCTTTGCAGTAGAGTAGATTCTCCAGAGAGTTACATATGCAGTTACATATATCTTGTCGTTCGTAAATGAAAATTATTGTGTTAAATTGATTTTGTTTTATTTGACTTTATGGGTGTCTCTAATATGCATACTAAGACGGACGCGCATCATTACCCTACTTTTGCACACGATTATCCACATAAGTAGGGTAATCATGCGCAGAGACATTTTGAAAATTTTTGTCATTTGAATTGGCGCAGATTACTTTCTAAAGAAAATGCGTACATTATTATGTATAATAGGTAATACTTTGGGCAAGAACTGTGACACATTTCATATCTAAATTGTCATTTCTTTAGAATTCACAATGATTTTTTTCTTAGGCGCGCACCATTCGCCGACTTCCCCCTACAAGGGCAGTTAAGTTGGAAAGTTTTCTATTTTTGATAGAAATGTATGATGCGTTAATATAAGTATACTACTGGTTTTGGTTTTAGGTATAAATTATCAAACGGAACTAAACCAACAAAATATTTGTTATTTAGAATTTCATTAAATTTTTAATACAAGTAGCATTTCTTATTAAGTTTATATTTATTTATTTATAGTTATTTGTTATTTCCTTGTAATGGTACTAATATATCTGATATGTAAAGTATAAACACAATTTTGTTAGAGAAGTATTTAAAATTAAAAAATAACGCAAAATTAAAGGCGACAAAAGTAAAGCAATAACAAAATAAATAGTAAATAAATGAGAGGACACTCGGCGAATTTCCATTGATTTTTTGGCAAGCCTCTCAGTGGCCTCGTCCCTTTAAATTGGTGGCAATACGCTATTGCCATTTGTAACTTTTCTTCAAAAGAATCAGTGTTACAAATTCCTGATTAAGAGACTAGGACGAAATAGTGAAAACGTCGTTTTTATAAAACCAACCATCCGCATGGAACAGTAAATATTTACATTCTAAGTATCCACATTAATTTTGTTCTCTTAATTTTTAACAAAAGTGTATTATGTTTATTACATAGGGTGAGATTTTTAAAGTGTTACCAGGCGATATCTCTATATTTTGCGGGGTGGGGGTAACTTTGGAATTTTAAATGGGATGAAGTACTTTTGTTTATAAAATTCGAATCTACGTAAAAAACTACGTACGTGAACAAAATTTTTGTTGATTTGCTGTTACGGAATTATGATTTATTAGGTTATACAATAAAAAAATATTTTTTTTTATTGTTTGCCCCACATCCATGTTTGGTCATCTATTATTATTATTTTCTGGTATCCAACTTTTATCTTTGTTCGTCTATTTCATTCTATCTCTGCTATTTTCTTTATTTCTCTTTGTATTTCCATTTCTTTCTTTATCAGTTCATTATCTATAAAAATGTTCTCTTTATGTGTCCTTAGTTTATTCTTGTTTCTCAGGATCTCCATTTTTTCCTCTGTATTTCTAAGTTCTACTTTGCAGGTTTTTGGTCCCATCCTATATGAGTGCTTTATATTCACTTCGATTCCCATTTCCCTCATTTTGTAATTTCTATTTTCCATCTCATTTTGTAATTCTCTCTGATTATTTCTGTCTATCTGTAGACCTGTTAGAACTATTTTTTTTCAGTTCTCGGGTTTTCCAATCTCTCCACAGTTCCCTCCATCTCTTTCATTTATTTTCCCTATATAATTTCTCGTTTTCCTGTTTTATTTTACTAAATTCCTCTTGAAGTGTATTCTGGTTCTGTTTTACGTCTTTAACTTCTTTTAGAATTTCTATGACCAGATCCGTTAGACTACTTATTTTATCTTCCTGATTTCTCTTTTCTCTTAACGGTGTTCTATTTGTTCTCTGGACTTTTTCGAATCTTTGTAGCAGTTCTTCTGCTTTCCTTTTTTCGTCGTCTGATGTGTATTCGTCACTGTCGATCTTCGACATGTTTACTCACTACTTATACTATTCACTGCCAACAGTACGTTGTTCTCTTTTCACTTATTTTTAACAGATTTTTGTCTTCACACTATATTATTATTTATTCTCCCAACATCCAAGCATACGAATTAAAGTCCGACGAGTTTTTGTTATAAGGCTCGCTATCAAGTTCTTTTATCGCCACACGCCCGCCCGACACCCTCTCGTCTTGCTGTACACGGAACCACTTCTTAGTAGTTTATATACAGAAAAATACATATTTTATAGTTTTAGGTGGAATTGCTTTGTTTTATAAATAAAAAATTGTTTATAATACTTCTTTAATCTAACTTTTATATTTAGCATTGCGATTTGTGTTAAATTTTGGTCCTTCGTGTGCCCTTATGGCTTAGTAGACCTTAGGCACAGTATCTACGTTGTCTAATGGAGTGTTTCATGGGAAAACTCAAACCCGCATCTACTGGAAAAAAATTTCGAACAGGAAATCGGAATTTCTCTGTTGTGTTGATACCAAATTAGCCAAAGTTACTGCTATCATTAACTTTTTTTTTATCTCAAATCAGAATTTTTTATAATATTTTTAAAAACATTTGATCCTGAATCCTATATAAATAATATTTCCTCAATGATTTAATAAGTTTTCATCACATGTAATAAGTAAGCATGAAATCACCGAAACATATTTCTTTATTCTGAAAGTGTTAACCTGGTATTCTTATTACAAAACAGGTTTTACGCAGAACTCAAAATGGCCGTAAAAGCGATATCAAAAATTCAGATTCTTATTTTAAAAATGTAGTTAATAAGCTACTGCGTCACAGAACAAATATAATGGCATTATTGTATACAAGAAAGAAAATTTGATTTTACCTAATATTTTTCTTGAGTTAATTGATTTTTTTATAATATAAGGCAAGCAACATTCTTTCAATTAATAGCACTTGTTACTCGTAACATTTCAAAGATTATTAATAACACAAGTACCTAACTGTATATCATATGCTATTAAATTATGTTGATACATTTGCTAAATGTACAACCGTAATTTTGTCTTGGGATAGGCTAAACTATACTCATTAAAAGTTGTTTACAAGGTTTTGGTTTGTTGCAGGCTGAAAAATACTTAATTAATAAAGTGACGCGCGGGAGTGGTGCTAAAATCTTGTATTTATTCAATAATACATGTAAAAAGTAATAAAAGTTGGAACGTGGTGGTGAAGTTACAGCCCCATAACGACCTCAGGTACTGCCTTAAATATAGCAGTGTTCTAAATACAAAATATTTAGTTTCAGATCATAAAATCATCATATTGGCCGCTCTTTACCGGATTAAAAATAACTTCAAACGTAATAATAACTCCAAAACTATTATATACAAATATGCTTACATCATTATATTAAAAAGAAAAATATAATATATTGTACAAAACATTTATTTATAAGGTAGACTGTTTTTTGAAACTATTTACTAAACATCTTCGTCAATATATCCGATACCGAGACTAAAAAAATTAAAAAACTGTCGATGCATTAAGAGTTACCGTAAAACAAAAACAAATTTTCCTGCTTCCACTTACCTCATATCTCAATTCATCACTTATCATTATCAATCATGATTTCACTGATGGTAGTCGCGTAAAAGACACCCTCTATATCATGTCCTGTCATATTGTGTTATGTATTTGTTCAAAGCAATTAAGTATAAAAATTGACATTTCGATTTATATACCAAAATGTCAGTCAGAATTAAAATTTTTAAAAATGAAGTAAAAACCCAGGCCTGTATTGAAAAGACTGCAATTTGATTATTTGGCTGAGTTTGGATTTACGAACTTTAGGATCAAATGAAACTCAAATTCAATTAAATTTGGGTTGGCTTAGGTAAACTAGGTAGAAAACACGCCAAATAAATATATTGTAGAAATTTTAAAGCCTGCATCTTGTAAAGAATCTGTCATCTGATTTTTCGTAACACATACCTACATATAAAACTAAAAAGTTAACATATCAATCAATCAAAAGAAACAACTTTCTGAAAATTCCATCGACCTCGTATATCCAGCGTTTTATATATCTCAATATTGGTGTTACTAGAAACTATTTCCCTGTTTTAATCTGTGGCAGAACCGTCTCTACTTAGACGGTTGTGTCTCTGGTATAACTCTCTCTGAGTAGAGAGAGTAAAAGACACCGTGCGTATCATATGATACTACATTGTGTTTATTCACTCGCTAAAAGGTTGCCATGGATTCATTTCAAACATTTGTCACTGACAAGTTATAAGGTATTAGTACATTACTATCCAGGAGGTTGTGATAAAC
Organism: Philopedon plagiatum; assembly: GCA_963971165.1. NCBI lineage: Eukaryota > Metazoa > Arthropoda > Insecta > Coleoptera > Curculionidae > Philopedon > Philopedon plagiatum. Next base: position 45,332,214 of record OZ020191.1, on the reverse strand, counting down.
TATAGAAGGTAAAAACCATATGGTAAGCCAGAAGGCTATGGTAAACCATATCCTTCTACTAAGTCATAGCATTTTGGATGTGCTGGGGGAGAGAGAGAGAGAGTATTTATAGATAGAGAGATAGAGAGATAGAGAGATAGAGAGATAGAGAGATAGAGATAGAGAGATAGAGAGATAGAGAGATAGAGATATAGAGAGATAGAGAGATAGAGAGATAGAGAGAGAGAGAGAGACAGAGAGAGAGAGAGAGAGAGAGAGAGAGAGAGAGAGAGAGGAGATTAGTTTCAGAAGGAAAAGATTGGACTTGCTGTTCTTTTGTAGCTACAGTCCTTTTTCACAACCTTAAAAACGACCTAACAAAGGTTTTACTGTACTTATAGATAGGGAGATAGAGAGATAGAGAGATAGAGAGATAGAGAGATAGAGAGATAGGGAGATAAAGAGATAAAGAGATAGAGAGATAGAGAGATAGGGAGATAGAGAGATAGAGAGATAGAGAGATAGAGAGATAGAGGGAGAGAGAGATAGAGCGAGAGAGAGAGCGAGAGAGAGAGAGAGAGAGAGAGAGAGAGAGAGAGCGAGAGAGAGAGAGAGAGATTAGTTTTATCTCTCGCAGCACATTCAGAAGGAAAAGATTGGGCGTGTTGTTCTTTTGTAACTACAGTCCTTTTTCACAACCTTACAAACGATCTAACATAGGTTTTACTGTCTTTTCTTTTTTGTTTGTATTTTGATAGTGTGAGTCCGTAACTTGGAATAAATTCAGTAAATCAAATACAGTTTTTTTTGGTAAAGTGCTCGGACACGTCGATTAATATTTTAAGATGCGGTCTTTTTTATAGAAAAATCTTTATACAGTGTGTGCCAAATTTAAGTTATGATGGCATCGGTTATTTTTTAAATGGCAAATCCTAATTTTTGTTGACTATTTTTAAAGTGCATATCAAATTATACATAACTACAAAATTTAAAATTTTTATTCCTTACCATTTACAAGATCTTAAACAAAAATTATTTTATTTCAAAAATAAAAATACAGCTTCTTAATTTTTCATCAATAAATGCCCAAAATGTTGTTCATTTACCATTTGGCAATACCCTAAACGGGACTGAAACTCGTTTTGAACATTTCTAACTACTTCGGAGGAAATTAGCCTACACTCGTGTCTTATTCGTGATTTTAACTCCTCAACATTTGCTGGTTTCGCCTTAAATACTTTGCGTTGCTTTTCAAGTAACCCCATAAAAAGTAATCTAAAGAAGTGAGGTCTGAGGATCTGGTTGGCAATTCAATCTGCCTGGAAATACTGTATCCAGATACTCACGGACAGGTCTCGCAAAATGGGGAGGCTTGTTAAAACCAGATATTTCTATTCAGAAACAGAACAGTCAAATTTGGAACTAGTTCGTCCTGCAAGAATTCCAAATATCTCGCTTCAGTGAGATTTTCTTCAAAGAATATTGGTCTTATAACTCGGACACTAACAATCTCTGCCCAATTATTGACTTTTTCTGGGCGTTGAGTGTGGCCTTCCCTCATCTAGTGCCCAATAACCACAATTTTGTGTGTTAACCTCACCATTTAACATAAACGTTGATTCATCAGAAAAAAAGGATATTTTCTATGTTCAAATCATTTGTGTCTAATAAGTCCATCATTTGTTCGCAACCTCTCGCATATCATCCTCAGTCAATTCTTGTACGATTGTTAGTTTGTAAGGGTGAAATTTTTGAGCTTTGAGAGTTCTGACTACTGAAGATTGGCTAATTTCGATTCCGCTAGCAAGCTGTCTGCTGGAAATATTAGGGTTTTCTTGAACAGCTAATAGTGCATTTACTTTGACCTCTTCATTGAGCGCACTCTGTCGATGAATGCCTGTTTTTTTACGTGCCCGTTTTCCCGAAACTGTTTTTCAATCTTGCTTACTGGACCTTGCGATGCGTGTGGTAAATCGGGATATTTCTGTCTGAGTATATGAATAACTTTATTATGTGTTCTTGTCCTATCTCCGTATCCAATCATCATTAGAATTTCAATCTTGCTACTTTCAGTTAAATAAGGCATTACATTGAACTATTCTTCCGAAAGAACTTACTTTCACACAAGCACAAAATAAAAGTCTTCGCGCTTCACGCCAGTTTTTAAATACGATTTACACTTAGTGTAATTATGTATTTTAACAAGAAATAACAAAAGGTTGAATATGCCACAAAAATTTTGAGCAAACACCGAATACTACCTTTGCTGAATGATTTTTATTTAAATTGCATAAAAGTTGTGTACTACAGTTTGTTTCATACAAATTTTTTGTTGAAAATACCCATTTACAACGAAATAACTAAACCTTGAGAATAAGTAAAGATACAAATTTAAAATAATAAACAACATTTTAAGCATTTATTGAAGAAAAATTAGTAAGGCGGACGATGTATTTTTATATTTCAACTAAAATAATTTTTGTTCAATATCTCGTAAATGTTAAGAAATATAAATTTGAAATTTTGTAGTTATGTATAACTTGATATGCATTTTAAAAATAGTCAACAAAAACTAGGGTTGAAAAAATATCCGATGACGTCATATCTGAAATTTGTGACACACTGTATAAAGATTTTTTTTATAAAAAAGACCGAAACTTAAAATATGAATCGACCGATCCGAGTACTTTTCCAAAAAGAAACTGTATTTAATTTATTGAATTTATTCCAAGTTACAGACCCACACTGTGTATAAAAATCCGCACAGCACCATTTCGAAAAAATATTAAAGTCACATTTTAGAAATCAACTGGTGAAAGTAGTGTCAAAGAAACTGACTCAATGGATGGAATGTTTATTCCTTCTTCGGACGAACCACCGAAAATGGAGGAGGACGAAAATGAAGACGGCCTAGATATAACTATTACGTTTCCAGAATTCCAACAACACATTATGCACCAAGCAAGTTCACATTTATCCGTTTGTTTTTCGGATATTTCTGCTGAAGCACTAGGCAGACTGAAGAGATGTCCCAAAGAATTTACTTTACGCATGGATTTTATTCAAGGAAAAATGTTCTTTGAATCTGGAAGGTCACCAGCGAATAATTTTTCAATAGGTAGATAAAACGAAAACACAAGTTTTTTTAGTTTATTTTGACAATCCGCTGTTATCTATTTCTTTCAGATTAATAATGCCTACTTCCACTTTATTTCTAAAACTTTTTCGATCAGATTTAATAGTGCTAACATCGGTCTAATTTGACAAACATGGATTTAAATTGGCAAAATAACAACTGCGTTTTGTATTATAAATTTATTTTTGACTTTTTTTCGACAATTTATAGAAAAAAGAGGAACTAAAGTATGTAGTTCCACAATTTTAGAAGTAAATTAATTTTAACAAGTTCCTGGTTAACAATTATTTGGAAACCAAACAAATTGCACAAATAATAGAATAACTCATAAATGTTTAATATCAATGATAAAACAAAATATTGTCAAAACATAATTGATCAACCAGAACATCTAAATTGAAACCAATTCAAAGTCCTAAACATTTGTAGTGAATCCCGGGGTTTAAATTTAAAATAAAAACATATGTATATCATACTTAAATGACTTAATTAGGTTAGCCTATTTAATATATCATCAAATCTCGTTAATTCTTAGCAAAAACTCACCCACACACACACAGGCGCATTTTTAAGATTTCCTGGTCAACACTTATTTTTTCTGTTATTCATTATTTTGAAAAAGTATAAATTTAAAAGTATAATTGAAAATATAAATTATATTTAAAAAATGGTAAAATAAATCTAATCCAGGTATGGAATAAAAACCTTTTTTTCATAGTTATTTTAAATATAAGTATAGATGGCGGGTTCTGTATCTTGAATTTGGCAAGTAAAGATAGACTACAATAATTATGAGGGTATACAACAGATAACTGAAATCGTTATAACCTGATTAAAGTGTCAGGGTCTTCAGTTTTTTCTGATCTAGAGCTTTTAACATTACTTGTTGTACTTGAATAATTTTTCATATTAAATGTGTACTAAATTCTATAGGAATATTTCCGCTGTTATATCTTAAAGTGTAATGTTCGCTACTCTTTTATTTTAAAGTTGTTTGGTTGCTGTTTGGGTCTTGGGTATTTTCGAGTATGTGCGAATGAAACGCGTGAATTCGCGAGATCATGAACTCAAGGTAGAAGTATCGGCCATACCGTCTTGGTTGACGTTTATGACTTTTGAGTTGTCATTTGTCCGATGTCATTCTGAAAGGCTGGGGTGAAAAAAATACCCCTTTTTAGAGGAAATTGAAATCCTTCTCCCGTTTTTACAGATAAATCTTTGTTAGGGGCTCTAAAAAGGTGAGTGTTGGTTTTTCTAATTTTTCTAACCTATAATTTCACGTGTAGGAGTCTCATTATTGTTCCTTTTTAGGGAAAATCCAGCCTAATTACCTAAGTAATTATTTATATGATTAATTATTTCAGTGCATGTTTGCACGATGTTCCTTTGAGGAACGGTGTTACGTACACTGCGCCTTTGATATTTTTTGGCCGTACCTGGATTTTTGATAGTTTGGCCGAGAGATTTTGGACGTATGTCCCTGTTTAAGCCTCTTGATGTAGATTAGTGGATCAGTGCGCCCCACAAAGAATACTTGTAAGTTTAGGAATTGACACTTGAAGTTCCAAGGTTACATCACCATGACATAAGTAGGTACTTAGTTTTATAATCGTCAAGAAAGCCAAATCTTGTAAATAATCATTTTTATAAAGACAACTGTTTTAAGATAGTGTCCTAGCACTGTAAAGGCGTGGGTAGTGGTAGTGGGATGTTTGACACATTTATAATACTGTATGTGGCGCCAAATTAGATCTGTTTATTGACCCACACCAATGATGTTAAAGAGTGTACATTTATTTTTGGTAATTACATTAATTGGTCATTAGCATGTGGCATTACTCAGCGAAAATTTTTAAACCCCCTTCACGTAAACTGTCCAACTACTATAGAGCTAGTCAATGGCGTGTTGTCATCCATCTTGGCCTTTACTATAACAACTATTATTTGACAGTAGCAATAATTATTATAACAATATGTTTTAAGTAACATCTTTTCTTAGCTTCGGAAGTAGATTCATAATTGTGATACCAGATGCAACCATTGAGAGCGTGGTCTAAAGCAAAGAGCAGCTTTCAATGTGCTTGATAGCATGTTTTGGAGAGCTTTCTTGTACTTGATAGCACGTTTTGGAGTTAGAAACACACGTACTTTATTATTTTGGCTGAATCATGTTTGCCAAAGGGTAAACATGATTCACAGACACGAAGCTGCATTTGTGCCACAGAGTGCAACTCAAAAAAAATCTATTTTTAATCATTTTTGTTCTTTCATTACTGGTGATAAAGTTCTTTGGTGATGTACCAACTGCTCCTTCAGGTAAAGGTTTATCATGCACATAAAATTCAATATTAAACGTTAAAGGGATTTTGCGGAATCACGTGGTTCGGTGATTTAAGTCATAAATGAAAGTTAACAACAGGTTCTTTGTAGTTCGAAAATACATACATATTCTAAATACATATTTTTCAAAATATATAAACTTAAAAACTATTTTACATTTTTAAATAATAATCTACTACAGTCTGTTCAAAGATATACCGTATGACAAATTGACTGAAATAATTTTTTTCCAAACTGCTCTGTTACCAAACCTGTATTTTCAAAGAAAAGTATAACGTTTTATTAATAAATATCTACGCTTTCTAAATACTTTGCCTATGTCGATCTTATCGGTCAATCTGGCAACTCTGCTACGTTTATTTTGCTCTGGGATAATAGCAGCACAGGGTTCAATGTGATTCAAATAAATGATTTTTAATAGGTAATAAAACAATTTGTTTTATTATTAAGTTGCTGCAGTACTTATTAAAACCTATTGTTAATATATGTGTATAGAAATAAAAGAAACGATATAATATAAAAATAATCTATTGTTAGAGGTTAACATTAAACTAGACCTATGTTAGATCAGTGTCACTCTCTCTGTCGTCATTTAAATTTATTATTATTGGTTCGATATTATTCTGTACAAAAATATAGGTATTTTCGGTTTTAATGGTATGATTTACAGAATATTTTCCAAATTTCTACTGGGATTTCATTTACAACCTTCTTTATTAATTCTATGACATTTTAACATCGGGCATGATGTATTTTGAGCTTTTCTTCTAGATTTAACCTGGTGCCACATATTTTCTATCGGGTTACAACATAATAATTTGGTGGTAGTCGCAGAACGGTATGACCCATTTCTTTTGCAATATTGTCACAAACATATTCTTTTATGATATTAAATTATTTTAGTACCCGTAGCAAATCAGTCTTTTTATGACCTTCTTCACTGTATATGTCATTTTCCAGTATAAATTCCTTTATTTCCATTTTTTTTCTGACTGTATTTGAAACATTTTTTAACTGCCGGCTATGATAGCTCGCATTATCGATGACGATGACACTGTTTTAGATACATTTTTTAGAAGATAATTTTTAAACCAGTTTTCAAAAAGTTCTTGTCACTGGAATCAACCCACCCTTTTTTGGGAGTGTCATGGGTGTCGAACCAAGTTTCATCCAAATAAACGATATGGCGGTTTTCAGCTTTGTATGTTTTTATAGATTGTAGGTATTCAAACTTTAATTTTCGTAACCTTTGAGACTCCATTATAGTTGATCTTTTATTTATTATCCGGTATTTAAAACCTATCCTAAGCAATATCTTGTCGAGGCAAGTTTTTCTCCCCAATATATTGGCTTTGTCGGCGTTTAAACGTGACTTTAAGGAATCCAGTGTGGGCACAATGTTTTCGTACACTTTTCCTCGAATAAGGTATTTCTTACTTTCGTCTAACCACTTGGCTTTGCCAACATCACATCGAACCTTTCTCTCCAAACGTGGTTTTTGTATTAATATATCACGCACTGTGGATACTGGAATTTTTGTCGTATCGCTTGTTTTTTCACTGCACGTATTCCAACGCAGCCCATTTTCGCTAACAACTCATAAACGTTTTTATAATTTGTTTTGCGTCTGGCGACAAATGTTTTCTATGAAACTTTTTTGATGTCTCACTTGTAAAATTTTCCAAATAATGCGACATTTTTATTTTTTGTTTTTGCAAGTATTTAGCAATTTAGGGTATGCCCCTGCGCCATCAGGTAAAAAGGACACGATTTATAACTGGCATTGCGATTAAGAATCAGATGGTATATCTTTGAACAGACTTTATATACCTCCAGTAATAGGTTCCATAATGCCAGAAACCCAGTTGTAACAAACAGATTTTAGAGAAAGCTCCAATAGCTATTGTAATAAATCACTACACTTTCGAAACAACTTTACCTGAAAAATATCAACTTTAAACTGATACTATTTAAACACATGTATTTTTTCAACCCTTTGAGAGTAAATTTATCACGTGCAGATACCTTATTTATTAATTACTGATAACGGTTCCGGGAAAATCGTAATTCGCTAAGAATGCGTTTTGACCAGGTATTATTAAAAATTCTCCTGTGTGCCCCCCAAACGCTGATGCATGCGGTCACGCAACATGATATAAACTAAATGTTTTAGTATTGCAAGTAATATAAAATTATGTGAAGTACCATTTTCTAAATTTTCAGGTCCTGATTTAAAAATTACCGAATGTGTCCTTGACAACAAAATGTCAGACATTATCAGTATTAAGCCATCAACAGAATGCATGTACACATCACAAATAATTTCAGTAGAAGGAACAAAGCAAAAGAGCTCAATAAAAACTTTGAAATCAACAGATTCGGAATTATTTAATGTTGTCAGTTTACCCACAATTAATAGAAAAACATCAGGTAAAACTAAATCTTGTATAACTTTTAAAAATGAACGCTCTGTCTCTACTGGATGCATGTTGACTGAGAGAAGATCTAATAAGAGTATGCCACAGATTCCTAGCTTAACAAAAATTCTAGAAGAACCTGCAATGGAATCTGCTATTACTAGTAGAGCAGGTAATGCATAATATAGGTAGTTTTCAGTCTAATGCATCTTACATAATTCTCTTGGTTTTGCTACTAGTCAATGAACTATATTTTTGGTCAATGGCGTATGATGCATGTATCGCTTTTGCCGAAAGAAGGTTTCTAGTACATAGTTTTTCTAATTGAAAAAATAAATAAAATTTTGGTCGAGATGGTACGTAAATAGTAAAATTCCATAATTAACGACCATCGCAAGTTACTATGTTTACGCACTTCATTTAAAACGATTTAGTTTAAATGGTTTTTTTTCTGCGAACACGCATAGTACAGGGTGTCCGGATTTCGTTGTATTTGCCGGTCATCTCAGTTATTAGTGGAGATAGAAGGTTACGGTTTGCATGTCATGGCGCTACTTTTTTGTGAATCGAAAAATGCAACGAGCAGAATTTTCATGCTTTCTTTGGTTTCGAGCTACAGGGTGATTTTGAAAATTTTCTCTTTTTGAGCACCCCTTGTATCTCGGCTATGCCGCATCATATCAAAATAGTAAAAACTGGATTTTATGCAGAATGTTACGTATAATACGATGCCGTAGTTAGTTTTTTTTTCTAAATATTATAATTTTCGAGTAATGGTATAAAGTTGTAGTATTTTAAGTGGGACACCCTGTATATTTATACGTCGTTACATTCCGCTTATCGAGGGCTTTTCAAAAATATATAATACATGATATTTATTTTTTTATTGAAGCCGATGAATCACAAGTGATACAAGATACACGTTACAGAGATTGTTTGAATTGATTTCCGTTATTCTGAACACAATATCATAGATCAGGTGATCTGTGACAATATTGTTACATTTTTTTATTCTTTCTAAAGCAATTAAAATGATAACTGGCCGTGCTTGCAAATTTCTGAATTCTATTTCACTCATTTCAGTAGCATTACGCAATTCTTCTATCGTTTGATGCCGGGTATGAAATATTTTATTTTCCAAATAACCCCACAAAAAAAGTCGAGAACTGACAAATCAGGTGACCTGGGAGGCCATCTTATTGTGCGAATCCAGTGACCAGGAAAGTAATTTTCCAGATAAGTTCTTATAATGTGAGAATTATGAGCAGGAGGTCCGTCTTGCTGAAAAAATATATTTATTCTTTACCTGGACCAAAGGAACATCTTCGCGAATTTCTGCTGTTAACATATTTTCCAGGAAATGTAAATATCTGTTTGCAGTTAGGATTCCTTCATAAATATGAAATTTTATATTAGACCCCAATATGAAGCAGGAAACACTGAAGCCAAATCTGCCGTGTCGCTCCCTTGGAAAAATAACGTGTTTCTTTTTCCTGCGACGAGTACCTATCTACTGTTTTGTCGATTTAAAATTCCTACGCTGCTAAAATGGGCTTCATCCGACCATATAATTTTACGGTACAAATGTCGGTTTACTTTAATCTTTTGTAAATACCAGTGACAAAAATCTAGGCGTCTGAGGATCTCCGGGATGCAAATTATGTACCAGCTGAAACTCATGCAGCTTGAAATGATATTTTTTTAGTATTTCCCGAACTCTAGATTTTGGCACTACTACTCCGTCTTCAACTATTCTACATTAACTTGTAGCGTTTGTCTCCACTGTTGCCGAAACATTAATCTAATCATTTTCTCTCTGTGGTTTATTATAAGCTTTTGGACGAGGTTTCAAAAATGATCCAAAATTGACAAGATTAGCCTTAATTCTGTTGCTGTTGACTTTGTTGGGTTGCCGCCTTTTGGATATCTAAAAATATTGAAAGTGAAAGAGATGCTAAGGGTGCCTCATAAAATATTAATTTACCTCTCAAATTACAGTTGTGACGCCTCATCGCTATTTTCGTTGCACTGAATAAAACAGGTTAACATATATTTTTCAAAAATTTTAAACGTCTCGCTTGCAGCCATATTAATATAATGAGTGCCAACAAATATAACAAACTATAAGTAAATTAATAAACGATATTACAAAAATTAAATGGCAATAATAAAAAAACTGGCGATATATAATATCGAATTGTTACACTGGATTTATAAACTCAGTTGAGGTTCAGTTGAAGTTGAGGTTCAAGATAAATAAACGCAAACGCGTACTGGCGTTTATAAACTAAGTTGAGCTCAGTTCAGAAGTTTCCATTATGCTGGCGTAAAGTTCGAGATAACCAAATTTTATGTAGTTGGTGCAGTTGGGCTCCCACCAATCAAAACGCAGAATTAATATACGTAATGGCGAAGCCACCCGATTTTTGCCGATCATTTTGTAAACAAAACAAGTTACCCTTTTATTTTCTTTGCAAAACAATTGTTTAGCCGTTTGGCGTGCCTGTGTGCATCCATATTTTTTCCAAATATCGCGATTGTGGATTGTGTGCTTTTTATTTTTTCTAAATCTTTTTATGATGTCAGTTATCATTAATGTCACTTTAACCCGGACCAATGAAATGAAAGCAGCGAACTGAGTTTATAAATGGCCCAAAAAGCTCAACTGCGAACTTCAACTGCACGAACTGCGAACCTCAACCTCAACTGAACCTCAACTGAGTTTATAAATCCACCTTTAAATGATATCAACAACTTAACATACAAGATTTATAAAATGTATGTCAATTGTTTTGTAAGCCAAAGCCTACTATATAAAAATTAACATTTTTATTAAAAATTGTGATTTAACGGCTTCAATTAAAAAATAAATATCATGTGTTATATATTTTCAAGAAGCCCTCGATAAGCGGAATGTTACGATGTATAAATATACAGGGTGTCCCATTTAAAAAACCACAACTTTACTTCATTACTCGAAAATTAAAACATTTAGAAAAGAAATATCTACGTCATTATATTCTACGTAACATTCTGCATACAAGTCTGTTTTTACTATTTTGATATGATGCGGCATACCCGAGATACAAGGGGTGCTCAAAAAGTGAAAATTTTCAAAATCACCCTGTAGCTCGAAAACAAAAGAAAGCTATAAAAATTCTGTTTAAGGCATTTTCATTTCACAAAAAAGTAGCGTCATGACATGCAAACCGCAACCTTCTATCTCTACTAATAACTGAGATAACCCGCAAATACAACGAAATCCGGACACCCTGTACATGTATTTTTATGCAAACGAGTACACATAAATACAGTATAAAGTAGGATAGGTTGAGTATTTAAAATACAGTCTTAATAAATATAAAAGATAAAGATGAAGAAGATAAAAGATGAAGATAAAATCGTCGTCACAGTTAAATCACTATGCTAGCTAAAATAAGTGTTAACACTTTCTACATAAATTATTTTATTGGGGGATGAAAGGTGCATATTACAGAGCTCCCTAAATATTTTTTCCCTGTAGACCACTTGCCGAATTATTTTTTTCCTGCCTGCCTAATATTGAATTTTCCTAAACATTATAACGTCAAATAATGTGTTTTTCACAGCTGACACAGTGCTGCTCACTATGACAGTTTTTTTTTTCTGGAGTGGACTGTTGTAAAAAAAGAAAATACAAGTACTTACAATTTTTATTCAGACCTCTATTCAGTGGCGCAGCCACGGGGGGGGGGGTGGTGGGGTTAAAACCCCTCCAAAGGCCTAAAGATTACCCTACCAATTTCCCAAATTAACGAAAATAAAGCAATATTTGTCAAATTTTTTTGTCAACCCCCCCCTTTCTTACACGTGGAACACTTCGTTGTTGACTTTTTATTTTTTGTCTTGAATGGTCTTCCACCTTTAACACAGGCTAACCGCAGATAATAGTATTTCTGCTAACACGCAACCAAAACTCATTGTTTGTGGCTTTCTTGTATTCCACCAAAACACAACTAAAATTTTCAGAAGAAAATGTATCACAAACTCATATTTTATAGTTTTTACGCAAAATTAAAACAACACAATGTTTACATATCATTTAAAATACGTAACTATAATTAGTGGTTGACGTTGCTTTGTCGGTCTTACGATTGTGTTGGCAAATAAAGGAATTTATTTATTTATTTTAGGTTAGAACTGCCGGCATTCCGTTTTGGCCGTATCTGAACCGGCGCCGGCATCCGAGAAATTGTACCCGGGTGCCGGCGCCGGTATCCATGCATCAGGAACCGGCGCCGGCTGCGGAATCACTTCCTAAAATAATACATAAAGGCTCACAATTAAAAATTTAGCCTATTATAACAAGTAAGACGTAGGTACAGTGTACAATCACGCAATCTGTTTTCTCGTCTGTCATTTACGGAACGCCTGAATTATTGATGACTGTGGGTGGACCCCCAGTTACATCTTGTGGACCCCCAAATTTCCTTGCCGTTGACATGGACCCCCTGCAAGTTGAAATCGATCCCTGGGCCTAGGGATCGATATCGACCACTCTGGGAATAATCGGTTTAGAAGTTGAAATAATAAAGGTTAGCCGACCGTTTTCTCAGCTATATAAATAGGGTCCAAATTCTAAAATAGGATATTTTAGGGGTATCTCAAATATTACATCATTACAGCATTACATCATTGAGTGTATATGTCGCAGGCATATAGTTGTATTAGCCAAAGGGCTTTTGTCTAGGCAAATGCTATCTGCCTGGGCAAATGACATTAAAAAGTAATTTTTATTTAAAAGTTATTTACCTAGAAAAATGGCATTTGCCATAATCGTTGTTAGGCAAATGACTATGAACTTATTAATGTATTGTATTAGGGCGGTATTTTCCACGTGGCGTCCATGTTGGCCAACTTAATTTCATTTTGATATGGTTTTTCGGCTTTAAAATTATTAGCAACAACATTATAAGTATATTACGTATAGCGTCATATCCTGCAAGCAATTTTCTGTCAATTATTTAAAGTTTCAATGTGTATAATAATATGTTAAAAGATCTATGGTCACTAAGACCTCAATATTCTTTTTGCATATTGTTTTCCTAAAATAAATCATAAAATATCTTGAAACTTTCATTAACACGTTAAAAATACCTATAGAATACCTACCTATGAAGCTATAAATATACTTATAATGTTATTGTTCAAAATTTTAAAGCCGAAAAACCATCTCAAAATGAAATTAAGTTAGCCAACATGGACGCCACGTAGAAAATGCCGCCTTAAGCAAATGCTATCTGCCTGGACAAATGACTATTTTATTTTTTAATTGCTTAAAAACTAGGAAAATGCTATTTGACTAGGAAGGTCATATTTGCCTGACCCCTTTTTAGGCAAAAGGAAATAAAATTCTTTTTTGAGCAAACCTGAGCAAAACTATCCGGTAACAATAAAAAATTCTAAATATTTACTTAAATGGCTATAAAATCGATAAGCAATCTAAGGAGCATAACGAACAGTACACATTAGCTCATATAATACATTAATAAGTTCATAGTAATTTGCCTAACAACGATTATGCCAAATTCCAATTTTCTAGGTAAATAACTTTTAAATATAAATTACTTTTGAAAGTCAATTGCCCAGGCAGATAATATTTGCCTAAACAAAAGCCATTTGCCAAAAATAATCATATTCCTGCGACATATTATTATACAACATTTTCTGTCCCTTTAATTGTTTTACATTACGCAGGTACTTATGATATTTTAACTCAAACTGCCACACACTTTTTTAATACAAAACAAATTAAGTAAGTTTTAAGTAAGTCACCTTGTTCGTTGACGTTGCATATAATTTTTGATTTGTCCAAGTTTTTAAATTATTTTAAAACTTACACTTAGCTTAGCTGCAAAATTAACACATATGGGAGGGTGGTACTCAGTGAAACGCTTTTGTCTGTTCTTTATTTTTTATTGACGCAAAATGTAAATTATTTTTATTAACGCTAAGTTAACTTTGGACTTCAAGACACTCTTCTGTTTAATTGTTTTACATTACGCAGGTATGATATTTTAACTCAAACTGCCACACACTTTTTTAATACAAAACAAATTAAGTAAGTTTTAAGTAAGTCACCTTGTTCGTTGACGTTGCATATAATTTTTGATTTGTCCAAGTTTTTAAATTATTTTAAAACTTACACTTAGCTTAGCTGCAAAATTAACACATATGGGAGGGTGGTACTCAGTGAAACGCTTTTGTCTGTTCTTTATTTTTTATTGACGCAAAATGTAAATTATTTTTATTAACGCTAAGTTAACTTTGGACTTCAAGACACTCTTCTGTTTAATTGTTTTACATTACGCAGGTATGATATTTTAACTCAAACTGCCACACACTTTTTTAATACAAAACAAATTAAGTAAGTTTTAAGTAAGTCACCTTGTTCGTTGACGTTGCATATAATTTTTGATTTGTCCAAGTTTTTAAATTATTTTAAAACTTACACTTAGCTTAGCTGCAAAATTAACACATATGGGAGGGTGGTACTCAGTGAAACGCTTTTGTCTGTTCTTTATTTTTTATTGACGCAAAATGTAAATTATTTTTATTAACGCTAAGTTAACTTTGGACTTCAAGACACTCTTCTGTTTAATTGTTTTACATTACGCAGGTGTGATATTTTAACTCAAACTACCATACACTTTTTTAAGTACAAAACAAACTAAGTACATAAGTCACCTTGTTCGTTGACGTTCCATATAATTTTTGATTTGTCCAATTTTTTAAATTTATAATTATTTCGAAACTTACACTTAGCTGCAAAATTAGCACATAGGGGAGGGTGGTACTCAGTGAAACGCTTTTAAGTATGTTCTTTATTTTTCATTAACAAAATGTTGTAAATTATTTAAATCAAAGCTAAGGTAACTTTGGACTTCAAGACACTCTTCTGTTATAAAAGAAACTCCCAAGATACTAAAGAAATTCTTCATTAATTATTTAGAAAAACATATTTTTTGTTACGTTGTAAACTAAGGTGGTACACACTATATCAAGGCGTGGGACACAGTAAAACGTAGATGTTGCATACAAAAAAAAACTATCTTTCTTTTATAATACTTATATTAAACTGAAGTTGCTTCCTTGGTAACTAAAGTAAGAGATATTATTGTAATAACTTTTTAACAGAAAGAAAATTATAAATATTGTTCTTATAGTAGTAGTAAAAACAAAAAATAACGTACATTCAGTATTTCAAAAAACAATTGATGAGTTAAATAACGTTGAAAATCTTTAACGACCATGCAACATAAAAGAAAACGGAAATTTGGACCTTTTTTGGACTGTCGATGTCGGTCGTATTGGCTTTGGTTCTGGCAAGATGTCAGTCTCGACAAGGTAGCCTCTTCTGGTTTGCGAATACTCAAATCCCCTGCCTTTTAATAAAAGCTTTAAACCAATCTCTTACAGCTGCTTTTGATTCCACAATTATAGAAGTTGTTTACCATTCCTAACAACACATTCATACGCTAGCATTCCTACAGCCACTGCACTCGTTTCCTAATTAGCTAATAAAATCTCTTCTTCATCTGTCAGAATTCTGTTCGCGGTATAGTTTAGTTTCATACATATTTGTTGTCCCAGATTTGCCTGCTGCTTGATAACATACCGATGCAGTGTTCCAAGATTAACAAAATATTGTTTAACTGCATCTCTATATGCCATATTATTATAAATAGCAGGATTGACCGCAGCTTGCATTGTTTCTTCTGGTATCGTACGAACTTTTCTTAGTTTAGGTTTTCTTGGCATCTAAAAAACAGGCTATATGTACACACTGGAACATGTTGCACTTGAACTTCAAACTAATGTTCCACTGTATACATTTTACCTTTTTAAATTTAAGTCCATCTAATCGACAAACATTTTCAAATTTTAAAGCTAAATTTTTAGGTTTTATGGGAAATAGTTCTAGTAAGCCCAAAAACAAATCTGAAAGAAATAGAGCAACTATAAATCCACAGTCTACATACATATTTATAAGTACCTAGTTAAAAAAATTCAACTTCGAAAATTATTTTGTTACGGAATTATTGTCTTCTGCCTCACAACACCGATAAAAAACACCGTGACGTACGGCAGTAATGGCGGTTCGTAGGAATGGGCGCAGAAGTGTTATTTGCGGCGCCAAATTCAAAAGAAATTGGCTGTGTTTTACTGTAAACGCCGTTTCACTGTGTACCACTCTAACAAACTCTATATGCCATATTATTATAAATAACAGGAACGCCATTTCACTGTGTAGGTACCAATCTCCCCTACACGTTTATTTTTTTAAATTGTTTAATTAAGTAATTTAAATGGGATCCTATGGTTGATAATTATTATCTGATAAAGTATTCATTCGTTATCTTCGAAGTTTTTAAGCAACTTTTTTGTATGCCTTTCTGCAAAACCTGCAGAAGTTCATAATATTAGAAAAAACGATGTTTTGCTAAAATTCCTGTAACATTTTGTAGCTATTTATTTTGCTTCGTGTGCTTTCACAGTGAGTTCGGCAATTTTATTTAGTGAAACCAATACAAAATAAACAACCAATAATGTGGAGCAAGACATTTTTCACGACGGGAACGTGCATCTGCTGTAATTCTTATCGAGAAAGGGTTAACCCAAGAGAAAAATTGTTTATGCACAGTGATGTGAGTCGGTTATATGACCCCGTCAATAGACAGCCTAAGTCTGACGTCACAAGAGAGGGTGGAGCTTCTACTGGCTCCAAACAAAGCGTCATTCTGTGGTGAAATCTCGTAAGAGTGTTTTCGTTTTGTGTTTTTTGATTTTTTAAGACAAAATAAGACTTCTGCCTGCCATATTGAGTTGCAAGAAAGTGATATCCACTCGAATTGTATCAGTTTTTTTGCCAAGTAAGTTGATTAATTTGATCCTATAATTTTTATTTGAAACATTTGGAGGTTATATTACTGGTTGTGTTTTCATTTGAAATTTATCATTTTTCAGATTTTCTATTCTTAAAATAGCAAGAATAATGGCTTCAAAACACGTTTTGAAACTTTCCAGCATCAATGCGTTCTTTGAGAATGATAACAAAACGATTAGAAAAGGTGAAAATGCCTTAGAGTCTAACCACATCAAGAAGATGGAGTTTGACTCTGATTTATCTATAATAAGGGGAGAAGTATTTGCCAGCATGAAAAATAAGAGCTACATGGTGTCTATTGGTATGATTTTGTTGTCTCTCCGCAATGAATACTTATATTGAATAGTTTGGTTTTTTTTTACAGAGTTGGAAACAAATAGTGATATCTCCTCAGCTACGTGTACATGTCCAAAAGGCATAAAATGCCATCACATTGCCGCTTTGGCACTTTTTGGACATTACAATATCTCAGTGACAGACAAAGCATGCTCATGGAATGCACCGTCAAAGCCAAAGTCTGGGCCAGTGAAGTCTGCCGAAGAGCTGTATCCTCCAAAGCCTTATACAGCACTCGCAGGGAAGGTACTAGAAGAGTCTTTAAAGATACTTAAAGAGAAGTTTGGCATCTTTGGGAATACTGTGGGGTTTACCTGGTTGTTAAATGAAGAACCTGTAGACTCTGTAAATAATTTCCCTATAATAGAAGAAATAATTTCCTCCAAGGAGTTTTTGGAAGCAACCGATAAAATTAAAGTATTTAAAGAAAAATGTGCAATCAATGACCAAATGGTCCAAGATACAGCTGCTGCAACTGTTGGTCAGGCTACAAATGAGAAGTGGTTCCTTGCAAGAAAATTTCGCTTGACTGCCAGTAACTTTGGCCTCATTATTGCAGCTTGTGCGAGAAACAAGTACCCACCTAGTTTGTTCAAGACTCTTTTAGGTGAGTGAAAGGAGAGCCAGAATTTTACTCCAATTAATATTGATAATCGACTATTTTTTACAGGTGAATACAACCTAGATGGTGTAAAAGCCATACAATGGGGTAGAACTCATGAAAAAGATGCGATAGAGCATTTGAAGCAGTTTTACAATTTATCCATTAAACCAACAGGAGTATGGCTCAAAAATTCTGGACTACTTGCTGCTAGTCCTGATGGACTCATTGAGGAAGAGGGAGCAATTGTAGAAGTTAAATGTCCATATTCTTTCAGGAACGATCTTTTGTCAGAAAAATTAAGAAACAATAACAAATATGTAATTTATTATGATAGTGACGGAACTTTAATTTTAAACACTAATCACAATTATTACCACCAAATACAAGGCATTTTGCATATCCTGAAGAAAAAAAAATGTTATTTATGTATATGGACATTGAAAGAAACGGTAGTAACGACTATAGAGTGTGATGATGAATGGAAGGATAATCTTGAACTGCTGGAAAATTTTTATATAGAGCAGTACCTACCAAAATTGTTGGAGAATTATTAATATATCAAGTTTTTTAAATATATGAGTTTTATTGTAGAGTAACCAGTCTGAATTAAATTTGTTTATTGCTAAACTTGTACCTATTAAGTAATGGCTCCTGAAATTAGACAAAAAAAAGTGTCTTTGGTAATTTGCTATATTAAAAATAAATATCAATGTTAAATACAAACTAGCCTATCATTTTTATAGTTTTAATTTAAAATGTGTACATTACAATTCTAATTTTTTTAGTAATATTCTTCAACTTCTTTAATTAGGGGATACTGGAAGTTGGTAAGAGCGGCACAAACTTGAAAAAGAACTGAAATTTGGGGTATATAATATACTGGAACTTGCTGTAGAATATTAAAACATTTTATTCTACGAATAGCTCTTTCGACATGAATCCTGGCTTTGGCTATTTGCTGCGTTTCGTACACTTGAGACTCCGTAAACTGAGGTGTGGTTAAAAATGGGGGAATGTTTAAAGATACCCCTGCAGGAAGAAGGTCCTTGATTAAAAATCCTTTATCGGCCAATATCAGATCTCCAGCTACCATCTGATCCAAAACTATGCTCTGCTCTACAATCTTCTTATCCGTTGTTGATCCTGGATAAGCCTTGCTTACGAATGTTAGTACCCCATTTGGTGCAACACCCACCAATATTTTCCACGTATTCCTATGTTTATACGAACTGTATGTAAGCCTTTGATTTTCCATGCTTGCTGGAACTGCAGAATATATTTCCGTACAGTCCAAAATAATTCTACAATTTTTAAAGTTAGTGAATGCAACAGGGAGGCAGGCTTGATTTTTTTGTCTAGATGGTATAGTCTTCATAACCTTTTGAAAGAGAACTTCGTGGAGGCCATAGATCCAAGTCATGATAATATTTGTTACTGTGGCTGTACTACAGTTGAATCTTATGCCTAAATCTTCATGAGGCAAATTGAGTCTCAACTTCATAAGAGTCATTAAAAGCTGATCAACCTTTGGAATCATCTGAACTGTCCACCCAGCATAATATTCTATTTCTAGACTGTCCATGAGGTTAAAAAGAATAATGAATAGCTCATTGGTTGGTATGCCTGTATACATCATGATATGAGCATCATTTTTTTTCAGCATTTCATAGCTAAATCGTGTTGACAATTTTTCCAGCTTCTCAGTCAATTCTGCCACCTGCTGCTTTAAAACATAATTCTCAGCTTCCAAGGAAGCAGATGACGGACTTAAAAGTAAACTGTCAACGTTAATTTTAGTCACTTGCTGATCTTCACTGCAAGAGTTGAAGTTCCTGGCACCGGCTCGCTGGATGAAGGAAGATTATCTACGCAAAAAGCTCCCTGTTTTATAGTCCGCTTCCTGAAACAAAAGTCTGTATTAAACTAAATTTGTAAACAGAGTAAGAGGATACCTACCAGGGTAAAGGGCATAGAAAAATTGTTTTACTCTTTGTTTTTCTTCAGACTTTTTAGAAAATCATCCCTCAGATTACAAGAAAATTTTATTCTTGTTCAAGGAGCCCTTGTTAAAACAATATAAGTACCTTAGTGTGTGTTACATACCTTTTTTCAGGAGAAACCATAGTGAACTTTTTGTCTTTGTTAAATTCAAAGAGTGTGGGTGCATTTTTCTTTTCTCTGTTTATGAAATGACAATCACAGACTTTGGAAGATTCACCTGGCTCTCTATCTTTTCTCCTATAAGATAGTAAGGAATAAATCAAAGCACTTCAAAAACTAGAAAGCCTTTCTTACCTTATCAGAGAAATCCATCTTTTATATTCCGTTTTGGCTTTTGGAAACCGAAAAAATTTGCAAGTATGCTTGGAACTGTAATGCTTGCAACCAGGCACGAGGCACATTCCCATTGTTACAACTAGCTTCAGAAAACTGAAAAATTATTGATACTTACTAATTTAGAAAAAAAATAAACACAACCAGTAACATAACCTCCAAATGTTTCAAAGAAAAATTATAGCATCAAATCAACTTACTTGGCAAAAAAACTAATACAATTCGAGTGGATATCACTTTCTTGCAACTAAATATGGCAGGCAGAAGTCTTATTTCCTCATAAAAAATAAAAAAACACAAAACGAAAACACTCTTACGAGATGTCAACACAGAATGACGCTTTGTTTGGAGCCAGTAGAAGCTCCACCCCCTCGTGTGACGTCACGACTTAGGCTGTCTATTTGTGCGGTCATGACGTCATGACCGTCACGTCACATTAATAAATGACCATCGGGTCATTTAACCTAACCTTAAATTTCATATTTCGACGCAAGAGTAAAAATTAAGCAAGAAAAAGTCACGAGCGTCATAGAAATGAAGACATCGCGCGTGCTCTGTCGCGTTTTAGAATATTCCTGGCTTAATTCTAAAACGGGACAAAAACGAAATAAGTGACGCATTTGCACATGACGCCGAAGAACATGATGAAACTTAAGGACATGCTTTTCTTTTTTAAATTTTGTAAGAATATTTTTTTTTAACTACAAAGTATTTTTTAAACTTTTAGTTTTATTACTAATCTAAATTAAGGGCATTTTTTATAAATGACCTATATGACCGTCACATGACGGTCATTTGTCACGGATGATAAATGACCGTCATTTTACATCACTGTTTATGCACGATACCGGACACCGCACGGTCACACGTTGCTAGAGTAATGCAAAATTATCTCCAAGAAGCCGAAATTCAAACAATAATGCCTCTACGAAGCCCAGACTTAAACCCGATCGAGCACTTGTGGGACAACATGGGACGATGTATTAGGGCTTTACAACCACCCCCAGCAAACTTTTTGAGACTTACAGAAATATGGGAGTAATCTGAGCAAGACGAAATCAGAAACCGCATGGAAGAAAGATGGCAATACCCGGTGACTTTTTTTGCATATTTTTGTACAACTTTAAGGTCAATGAAAAAGGCAACTTTACTCCTTTTTCTTTTCAATATTTGCTTGTTTCGCTAGAAGGTATACAAGAATTTGTATTGTATGAATATGAATAAATATTCATCAACCATATCAACCTATTTAAATTATTTGGTATTTTCTTAAATTAAAATGTATGCGTTAATTTTGCGGCCAAGTGTATATACTGAACGTCGGATTATGTGCATTTCATTTGGTATAATAAATAGATATGATTTTACGCAATAATCGGTGGCGTAACGTACGCCCCCGCAAACCCGCATCCCGGGTTGGGAGGGGGGCTAGCTGCTTGATGGGCCCATCTGGGTCCAGACTTGAGTTTGCTGGGTGGTCTTACGATTTTGCTGGCAATATTTTTTATTATGAAAGCGCTAAAAATTGTTACGCCACTGGCAGTAATGAACAAGGAAACTCATTCATTAGGATCGATTCATAGATCCAAATTTAAATTTGTGACGTAACGGTCAGGATCCATTGATCGGTGTACACCTACCGCCCTGGGTGTAGAGAATTGTTTTAAAAATACTGGGTATTATGCAGTAACCTACTAAAATATTTTAGCCATGATGAATTCAGATAAGAAACCCAGAAATCGAACTCTACTACAAAAGAAGAAAATCAATACAAGTTTAGACAGATTATCAGAAGCTTAGACATGTAATAGAATATCTAGAGTCCATAACAAATATATTTTATAAGCTCATCTTTTCTGCTATTTTATTTATATAAAATCATTCATTTGCTAGCCTATTGAATATTTTTCAAAATGGCAAAATATTTATTTAAATAGTAAATAAGCTTGGTCAGTTGGGTCCGTTAAAAGAGGCGTTGCGATGAGGAAAATTAAGTACGTATACATATAGGGTATTTGACAAAAATAATTTAATTCATGGGCCTTGCCGTGGTTGTGTGAAATAAAAAAGTCAAGTGCGAATTCGACTCGCGCATAGAGGGTTCCATACCACATACACTATTGTGAATTCCTCACAGAACGCAAAATTCTTAATAACTATGGTAAGGCTAACCCTTGAATAAATAACCAGAGCCGGCGATGGATGGCGGAAAAAAGTAAGTGCGTATAGGTTATATAACTGATAAGGGATATGGAGTGGCGTGTTCATGCTAACATAGCCAATAGCCATGCCAAAAAACCAACTAAATTATTTTCCTAAAATATTTAATTTTTATACAAAAAATCGTTTCTAATTAGGTAATTGCTCTTGAAATATGCTTAGAAAAATAATTTAGTTGCTGTGGTTCTAGCAGTGCCACGTGTTTTTTTTATCAAGGACTTAAATAAACTATAAGATAAAAAAGCGACACAAAAAATTTAAAGTGCGTTGTGGATCTTCTAGCATGATTGACGTGATAATATGAAGTGTAAGAAAATAACCAATTTACCTTATCCCTACAAACTTCAGAAGGTCTCTGACATAAAGTACAGGCATCAGGAGAAATTAATCTTATTAGATTAATGCCGAGAAGACTTAATGAACGTGTGGCGTACTAGGAAGGAGAAGTGATACACATTATTAAGAAAAAAACCAAACAACTGATATTTTCCAACATCTTTATATACAAGTTGTTAAGTATACATACATATATGTATATGACAAAAATTATAAAAATTGATTGATGAAATTAAATTTAACAGGTATTTCTTCCTATTACTTAGTAGGTACTTATCTCAAAAATAAAATTAATGTTTTCCAGTTTTGAAGGAAAACAAATCTTGTAAAAAAATATTTGAATGGAAACTCCTATATATTATATTTTTCTGTTAAAACTTCAAATTCAAAAGAAAAAAACTTATAATGAATTTTCTTTTAAAGTCAAAAATAACGTCGATATTACGTTTTATAAGTATTAAAAATATTATATCACTAAAAACTTCAGTTTGGGCTTCAAAACCTCATTAATCTTCCTCCTAGAAGACAATTCATTATAAACTTTTTTGTTTTGAATTTAAAGTTTTAACAAAAAAGAATATAATATACAGGGGTTATCATTTAAAAAAAAAATCCTTTTTTTCAGATCTAGAAATCACGATGATCAATTGTTTTTTTGCGTTCTTTTCTTTTAATAAGCGTTAAAAATACTACTATTTTGCTAATTTGAACAAACTTGCATCTTTAATAATAACAAAGTTACCAATGATGGACACTTAACACTTTCGCGGACACGTCAAGTTTTTTGGGGTATTTCCAGAGTCAACCATTTTTTCTTTGAAATCATTATCTTTTGAGGCTATAAATTCTATGTGCATATAAAATTGGGTTTAATGTACTTTTTTACAAAAAAAAAATGCTTTTACATCCGTCCCCTCGAATAACAAAATTATGTTCTTCAAAGACACGACTGCATGGGCAGACAGCAATTTAAAGCTTATTTTAAGGAATATATATTCAAAACATTACTAAAACTAAACATAACTTTCTTAAAGTAAAAACAATACATTATATAGACTAAAAATATGTTAGTTTAGACCAGATCGGAATGAAATTTCTCAGAACACTGCCCAACACACAATGGGGGATTATTTTCGCAGATTTTACAGCGCCATGATGTCTGTCCTCGCTTTCCATTTTCCATTTCCAACATTTTTCATTTTCCAATAAGAAGTACCAGAGCACACCTTTGCGGGACACAACTTTGCCACAACTGTATAAACTAAATAAGACACGCGTCTGCATATGCAGACGGGATGTCATATAATCAGCTGATTGCCAATGCGTGCGTAATAGTCAATATATGCAAAATGTAGCTTTCCAGGGACGATTCTCTGCTGTCAATAAATTCAGTGGGACATATCAGAACACTAGCAAGATATTCTAACGCAAATATCGACTGCGGTCGAAGACGTTTAAGTAAATATTGTCTTCATATATTATGCAGTCCCTACATCTCTGTCTGCAAAAGCAGACGTATCCGCGAATGTGTTAATTTACTCTCAAATGGAAAAGAAATATCTCTGTTTAAGATATTTTATCTCAGATTTTGAATAAATATTTTTTGAAACAATGATAACAAGTATTTCTTTAAGAAAGCGAATATTCTTTAATATGAAATTGCGTATGACTTTAAATAGGAACGTGTTCTCTTAGTATAAGAGCAGTCAAAACCTATGTCCGAAATATAGGTATCACGTTTGTTCTGAAAAATTATTATTTAATATAAAAGCTATTTACATACAAACTAAAGCAAGAACTATTTTAATACGAGAATTTTTCTTCTGTTTTAAGTGCACAAATATGAAATTATTTTTTTCTCTTTGAGACCCTATTTCGCGCTCGCCCAACCGCGCCCTGCCCTGGCGCCGCCACTGGTTCTCGGTAACACCAATTATACAAAAGAATTACACAAAATTATACAAAAAAAAATAGAAATAGTAAGCCGTTCGTTAAATTGCCGCCACTTTGAATTCGAAAGGTTATGTTGTTCCCTTTCCTTGATTGCTCTTTTCTTTACAGAAATAAGGCTTAAATCTAGTTGTAATTTCAACCTTTTTTGATGGTTTAAGGTTAAGTTTGCCCTAGTTTGCTCCACCTATTTGAACTTCAAGTTAGAAAAGTGCAATGTTTTAAACGTACGGTTCTAAAAGTGTAGATTTTTCAACGTATTGCCTGTTGTTGTTAAAAGAGACAATATTTTAGTTTGAATTGCGGACTTCTCCATTTTTAGTCCTTAAAGGACGAGATCAAAATGTCGCCATATGTTTGACTACTTTGAAATTTATTAAATTTTCTTGGTTTAAAAAGTGTTTTTAACGATATTAACCCTATTTAAACCGACAACTGTACATGTAGATTTACTTTAAATTTACAATTTAAACAAAAAACTATAATTTTTGCTTTTAACATTTTTCTATTTTTATTAAAAACTTTCTTAAAAAATATTTCGAAGGCGATCTCTAAATTTTGGAAGTATTGTATTAATGTTTAACAGTAAAGTGACTGTCGTTGCCATTTTTAGTACATTTTGGTCATTTACTTGATTTAAGTAGAAACTGTAAATGCAGACTAATAAATACAATACAGAACATTTTTTACTCTACAAAATTCATAGACTCATCTGCTGCACTAATTCCGATGTATAGTTTAATTAAATAAACCTAAAGTTAATAAACAGCTGACGTTAGAAAATTATAAATAAATGTTAGATAAATCTTAACTCAAAAACTTTAAAACTGGTTAACGTTAAAAATGGTTAACAAAATAACCTTATATATAAACTTCAAGACGCAGGGCTACGTTGTAACAACCTGGATTTATTCCTCAAATTGGTGTAAATAAAGGTGGCTCGGGCATCGTGTTAACGTTGTGTGCCAACGTTAAGTAGACGGCACCGACGCTGATCCAACGTTAAAATGCTCCATGGGCAATAGAGCATTTGTATCTTGTATATAAGATTACTTTTATTTTTAAAACTTATCCAGTGACAGAAATACAAAAATCATTACATTACTCTGTATTTGGAATACATTTTTGACGCCACTGCCATGTACAAAGATTTGCTATACCTATTCGCGATGCTTTCCAAAAATAGCGTTCATTGTTTTAAATGTACCTGGCCGCCACAAAGATTCTAGTACGCTATGTTTGCTACGTCTGTGCGCCCAGGTATATTTAAAACAACACATCGTGAACATAGCGTAGGTAGCGCTCTGTGAGGCCTCGGCATAAGTCGCTATTCTAGAGAAGTTGCGCAATACAAAAATGTATAATATGGTGCTAATACCGGCTAGCCCAAGAAAAAATCCAAGATTTAACGTTATATAATGTAGAGGAATATAGGGTAAGTTGACGAGGTTAAGTAAGAAGCCGGCTAATTTCCTTTTAAAACATATTGCCTTTTAAGTTGTTTTTTAAAGTAACTTAGGTATCTGGCTCGGTAAAGTATTAAACATAACTAATATCAAAGAATTTTGATACAAATATAAAAAAACGAATATTGAAGAAAATGCATTTTCGTCATCTCCTGTGTCGGATAAGTTGACGTCCATATGAAGCTAAGATGACGAATCAGCCAAAATTACAAACAAAAACATGATTAAAATCAACTCCTCATGCCACTGCACTTAGTGTGCCTCCACCTTGGACGTGCATTGCATTTTATTCAATCTTCAGTTAAAGGTTCTTAGTAGTCTTCACCGCATCCTGGGCATGCTATTACTTCACAATCGGTCTCCAATTCGGCAGTATATGTGATAATGTTCTGTTGAACTTTCTTATATAGTAAAACTGTCTTTGGTTAGGTCCGTTCATCGAGTAACATGAGGAATTCGTCAACTTAGCCGCGCCCCCAGTACAAGGTAGCTGCTTCAGAAGCGGACACAAACCGCATTGTCGAAAGCCTCGTCCGGGCCGAAATACGGCAAATCCAGCGGATTGTAGACCGGGCATGTCCTCTTTGCCGCGGCGGCCCATGGAATGTAATACCGCTCATGGGCCATGAGCGGCATTACAGTACAGGGCGCAGTACTTTTGGAGATCCGCTGTTCGTCCACTGGTGGATTAGCCAAGTACAGTGGATAGCCCGCTCACGACTAGGATGGCTAGGTGCAGTAATGCGTGGTTTTAATACAAATTTAAGATGGTCCTCACTGGGCATTTTACATACCCAAGCAAACCCAACTAAAATAGTCACTAGAAATTCACAAAAATAATTTGCACTTGCTGTTATACTCGTATCAATTCTAGACAAGACATTTTAAATATGAATTCAAAATTGTTGTCCCTAAACTTGGGGTATGCCGTATGGCTAAAAAGCAATTATTTTTGGAAATTTTTTTTTCTGTAAAAATGTTTCTAGAATAAGCAATGTTAGTCCTCTTAAATTATATATATTTGAATAAACAGTTCATTTTGTTCTTTATAAAAACGTGCTGAACATCTCTGCTCCCAGTATTTGAATAGCTATTTGCAGATTAACAAACCTGCCTTATTTTTGTTGGAAGAAATAGATATAAATAGTAAATTTATCTCATCACTTTAAACTAGTTTATAACTTTTCTAGTTAGGAAAGTAGTAAAATGGCACAAGGAAAAAATATTAATCTATAATAATTATAAAGTAGTGGACAAATTGATTTAAAAACACATTTACATACAAAACAAGAAACAATAATAAACGAGATTATCACTAAAAATGCTACAATACACATTCCAAAAAATATTTATGCGAACAACTAAACCCAAACACAAAAAAGCACCAAACACAACACGTCTATACGCTTCCACAAAAAATAGCATTTCTTAGCATTTCTTTGTTGTCGAGTTGCACCGTCATGTAAACTCAGAAATTTACTATCACGCATGTTCATCGTCGGAGAGATGGCGGGAAATTTAATGTCAGGCGGAATGATCGCGGTAACTTGGTGGTTAGCCATCTCCAACAAGTATAAAAAGAAGAAGGGCCAGCGGCTTAAGAACCGAATATATGGGATGCGAAAGCTGATTTTCGCAACTGGGCTGCCAGCATCATAATCGCGTTTGATTCGAAACTTAAGTATCGTTTCTGGTGTGCAGAGTCGGTGATGCTTCAGGTTGAAGAGGCTGGCATATTCATCGCATGGAAATAACATTTGCGTACCGTATATGCAGACAAAAAATGGCAAATAGAGTCGCCGACTTCCCACCAGTGCCGACAGGCGGCCGACTGCTTCCCGACTGCCGTTGGTTTACTGGGTCATTTTACCCGCCACCACAGATTTTGTGCAACGGATCAAAACTTTTGTTAAATAGGTAATATTTGTTATAAAAATTTGGCAAACTATCTCTTACACTCTCAGTTTCGAATGTATAACGTCATATCGATGGTTGAAAGGCAAAACGGCTTAAGCGACACATTTCGTGAAATTGATATTTAAACGTCACTAAAGTTAATTTTTTTTTCTGCGTCGAATGAGCGCAGTTTTAGCTTCCTACTATGATTTTTTTGTCGCTTGAGTCAACCGAAAAATAATGAATTGCAAGCCATTTTTTTCTACCAAGCGACAAAATAAAGGATAATTTGAAGCGATTGTCATTTAGATTATTTGAGAAAACATTTAAATCTTATTTGCACCAATTTGCTATTCCATTTATTTTTTAATATTGGTTGTTATCCTGTTTTGCTACAAAACAAGTAACACAAGTATTGTCGCTTGAGCTCATTTACCTTGCATGCTTCATCTGTGATCGTGGCGTTTAGCTAGTTTTTCATGGGAGAAAATGTATTAACTTGTTACTTTTATCCAAATTTGTTTAATTTTATTATCCCTACGCTAAAATAATAATAAAAATAATCGCACGTCACAAGTAATTGTCAATTCAACATAAAAACAAGCAGCTATATAATTGGTTGAACGAGCATGTTAAAACATTAAACATATTAGCTTATATTTACTAATCAGGTAGTCAAAACGTTTTACCTAATCATTTATATTTAAAAGTAAGGTGGTTGAAACGTTTAACCTAATCATTTATATTGAAAAGTAAGGTGGTTGAAACGTTTTACCTAATCATTTATATTTAAAACTAAGGTGGTTAAAACGTTTCACCAAATTTCTAACATTTAATGTAAGGTTTGTTAAGACCTTTTCCCCAAATGTTTTTTGATCACTAAATTGCTTAAGCGACAGCAACTTTGTTATGAAAGGATATGTTTTTGTATATTAATAGTTATTACAACAAACACGTCTTAGGTTTTACTCTACTAGTTTTTAAATTAAAAAAATGCGTTTGAAAAAAATAAGAGAAATAATTTAAAATAAAAAAATAATTTAAATCGTCCTACTGCGAAAGTATTAAACTGTCGCTTATGACCTTTTGCCTTTCAACCATCGATATTATAAAATACTTACATGGACTTAGTAAAAATCACTATTTATTGCAGCTCCGAAATTATAATGCTCACTGGTGAAGTACCTACCGAAGTTTAAATGGCCTGATGCGACTGGTGGGCCACATATTAAACAAACAGAGAAAATTAGTTTCGCCAGGTCTCTAGGAGATCTCGATATGAGTTTTAAGTAAATAAATTAATTACTTTATTGTTTTTTCGCAATTCTTATCTTACCCGCCTCGTCATCTTACCCGATTCTCCCCTATATTTTTCTATTTCGTTTAATTTTGGCTGCTATTTTGATTAGAGAAGTAATTTTTAGAAAATAATGTAATATAGCATAGTTTTGTAATTTGTAGTTTTACATTTATAAAAGCATCAGCCACCATCAAGATATTTCAATTAGAGGGGTTTTCAAGGCTTCCAAATTGAAATAAATATGGTACCTATGTCATTTTTTGTTTCCGATATGTTTTCTCCCAAATCGAAATACCGATTTAGTTTTACCCTCTAAAACGTCATGCCAGTATAAGTAAGAAGTTAAATTTTCATGAAGTCTCAAATTATTACCGATTTTCTTTCTGGTTTGCCATTACATTATCGATATCTCCGATTTTTCGATACTTTCCTCATCCGTATTTCATGGTCAGCTGATTGTGAAGTTTTCATTATAGTAAAACCGTATTCCAGTAGATGGCGCTAGCAATCAATGATTGATTTTTAATTGTGCATTGCCAAATGGTACAAAATATTAGGTTTGTCCGTATAAATAAAAAATATACCTTCAAGAATTATTAACATGCATTGTATAATCAGCAAAGAAGTGGTAATTATGATTTATTTACTACGTTAGAAAGACAGCACAGATAATTATCGAAGCATTGAGTATTTATAACTTTATTAATAAAATTATTTAAATTTATAAAAAGAAATAAATTGACGTTCCCAACAACACCGCTTATAATCCCATAAAAAATGTAGTTTTATTATGAGTCATATAATTAACAGCTTTACAGTCGGTAATCTAATTTAAATTATGTTTTGATGTTGAACTAAAGTTAGAACAGTTTATCATAAATTTTTATGCAGTTTTGTTGTATAAACTTTGAAGAAATTATCGGTGTTAGTGAAATTTTCCAAACTCTAGATCAGCTGACCTTGTACTTATTAACTCCATAAATAAAAACAATAATAATAATATAATGTATGTGAAGGTGTGCACAATGAAACCTCTGGAACTTGATACCAAAGGACGATAATTGATCTACTTACTTAATAAAACTATATAGAGACTGTCGCAACTTATTTCTTTGTAATAGGTATCTATAATGAGTAGGGACTATTTCGAGAACACAGAGACACCTTTTTTATATATGGTAAGTGCTAAGATGCATGCATATTTTAACGAGAAGGAATTTGGCTACCTGCCTGACAGAGTACTTAATTCTTAGGTCAGTCTCTCAGTCAATCTTGTGCTCTTGGAAGTTAATATCTAATCTGCATATTACAAAATTAAATATGTACATTAAGGGCAAATAAGCTTTCAAAAAGCTTTGCTTCTAGGTTTGTTCTTGTGTAGCTGTTTTAATAAATCTAGCTATTATTTTTTTTTTCACACCCTTTTTTATAATGGTAAATACCGAGGGGCGGCTAACTTCCAAAAGAGGTGTACACAGATTTTAAATCAGTATTGATTTAATCTGATTTAACACGATTTAATTGCTGTAACGCGCTGCCCAGCACTGTAGGTGATGCCAAATTGTGATGATGTTTTAAGGAATGTTAGGTGATTTTTGTGATTTATTGATGATTTATGGTGATTTTACATGATTTAAAGTGATTTAACTTGATTTCAAATGATTTAAAGCCATTTAAATTGAAGGGTGTCCGGTTCAAACATGCTAAGTGCCAAAATTTGTAATTTTGAGATTTGTAGATACAAACATTCTATATACCGTTAGTTATGTCCCACAAAAATGCTAAGTGCCAAGCTTGTCTAGAAAGGTTGCAAAAAAATTGAATAGATGGCGGCAGCTACAAATCACATGGCTCGTTTCGGAACAAATAAGCTAAGTGCCACAGACGTATTCATAGGTTATTGTAAAATAATTTTCAATCCAGTGAGCACGTATCTGAGGTTTTTTAACGTTTTGTGATGGACAATAAGAGAAAGCTTTTATTTTTTTATATTTATTCTTGGGTTTTATTAGTCCTGGATAAAAATTAAAAATTATGTGTTGGTGCTTACATATAGGTACTTTTTATTTGTCGTCAATTTAACGTTTCGGTCTTTTTTTTTCATTTTCGACCTTCAGAAATATTTACTGCTTGAAGGAAAATCCTTGGCAGGTTTCTTTACAACATATCACAAAGATGGTAGATATAATGTATTTCATATCTTAATTAAAGCAACAATTTTTCGGAGGGCACAAACACGATCTTTATAAACAATGCAGTTGGCCGTATAACATAATTTACTTTTTTGCTAGTTTGATGTTAAATAAAGAGTTATTCTTAGTTTGAATGAGTTTTAGTCTTTTATTGATTAATATAATGTTCTCTACTTTATAAATATTTAACTTTTTTCGTATATGGCACTTAGCATGTTTCTAAAATGGTTTTTTAAAATTTTTTCGTTTTATGAAAATTTAAAGAAATATATTTATGGGAAATCATTTAAACGGATATTTTAATATCTTTTAATAAAGGATTAAAGTTAAACTAATGTATATAACACCCTTTGCAAAATAGCCTTTAAAAAATTAGTTTTTTAAAGATATCTCGGCTTTTTAATTTTGGCACTTAGCCTATTTGAACCGGATACCCTTCAATTGATGTAAGTGATTTAAAAAAATCAAAAAATCTAATGATTTAAGAAAGATTTAAAATGATTTAATGTGATTTAACAATATTATGTACACAGATTTAAGGGAGTGAGCCGCCCCTCGGTAAATACATATGCATATTTTAACGTGATGGAACTAGGCTAATTCTTCAGGGCAATTTTTCAGTCAATCTTGTGCTTGTGGAAGTTGGTACCTAATCTGCATATTGAAAAATGAAGTACAGGGCAAACTAGCTTTCAAAGGCATTATGCCTAGGTTTGTTCTTGGGTAATTGTTTTAATAAATCCAGCCTCAAAAAGTTAACATTCTTTTTGCTCGCATCCCTTTTTTGCTTAATACTTTTGCCTTTGTCAATCAATACATAAATCTTCATGTCGATGCTTATTTTCAATAAGCCATAAAGGTGGATTTATAAACTCAGTTGAGGTTCAGTTGAGGTTGAGGTTTGCAGTTCGTGCAGTTGAAGTTTGCAGTTGAGCTTTTTGGGCCATTTATAAACTCAGTTCGCCGCTTTCATTTCATTGGTCCGGGGTAAAGTGACATTAATGACAACTGACATCATAAACAGATTTAATAAAAATAAAAAACACACAATCCACAATCGCGATATTTGGAAAAAAATATGGAAACACAGACAATCCAAACGGCCAAACAATTGTTTTGCAAAGAAAATAAAAGGGTTTGTTGTTTTGTTTACAAAATGATCGGCAGAAGTCGGGTGGCTTCGCCATTACGAATATTAATTCTGCGTTTTGATTGGTGGGAGCCCAACTGCACCAACTGCGAACATAAAATTTGGTTATCTCGAACTTTACGCCAGCGTAATGGAAACTCCTGAACTGAGCTGAACTTAGTTTATAAACGCAAGTACGCGTTTGCGTTTATTTATCTTGAACCTCAACTTCAACTGAACCTCAACTGAACCTCAACTGAGTTTATAAATCCACAGTAACTCAACAACAAATTTTTTTAGATGAGTTTTTCACGCCATTAAATTGAGTTCATAATTTGACTCTTCTTTGCAATAGCACAAAACCATGTAGCTAACCAAACATAAATTATTCATATTATCAAATGAAATCTCATACATTTAACTTTGCCTCTATTTACTTTTTCTTCTGTCCTGAAAAGTTTGCTTGTGTGGAGGTTACATTCTATTACAATATAGCATCAGTTGTGTTTTGTGTATCCAACTATAGGTATTTACATAAGAAAAAGATGAGTACTTAGTTTCCAGAAGTCGTCATTCACAATGCTCCTACCTGTTGTATATATTAAACAATAACTTATTGATAATTACAACGATGCCAGACCATGGGCGACGGGACCAGAAATAAACTGTGTTTAAAAGTAAGAAAAAATTTACATAATAAGTACTAAAAACACTTACCGAGTAAATTTGTGTATGGTGGTTACTACCCAATTTTTTATGGATTCGCCTCGGGATTCGCCAGTACAGGTCTGAAGTCTTACTGGCTATTAAATAGGGAGATGATGGTCCTCGTGGATTTAATGTTCGAACTACAACATTGACCACAGAGTTTATTGACCACAGAGTTTTTCTTTAAATCTGTTGATTCATCAATTGTCAGCCACAATTTTTTACTGTTTACTTCACACCAAATTGAATTTTCCATTTGTTCGCGTCAACGTGGTAAATAAATAATTTTGCAATGTTGCTTCTGAGATTGCTTCGTATGGCAATTTCCAGTCACGATTAAATTTTGCCCAAAAATTACAATAAGTTTTTTTCTGGACTGTCTAAAAACCCATAGTACAAGTAAGTAGGTACTCATCATAAATATCAAATCAGGTAAGTATAAATTTGGCATAGGGTTTTTGGCTCTTTTTTATACTTATGATTTGCACTGTTAACATGTTTTTGGCACAATGATTAAGTATTTCCAACACATTAAGTCCCTATTGCACACCAAACACCAGACGCGAGACCTGTCATATTTTAGGACCGGAAAAGTAAAAATTAATTTCTGAATGTTCTGTGATAGCAGGAACGTTTGGTAACCTATTTCCACCGCAAAGCATGTCGACACATCGCGGTATTCATAGTTGAGGCGCCTATGGTCTGGCACTTTACAATTTACGAACCCTATTTGATGATGATACTTAATGATAACGATAATTTATTCATGCTAATTACTATATACAATGCAGGAATTTACACACGTCAGACAATGATTTCAAAAGGTCTAAAATATAAAACAATAAATACAGTAAAATATAAATTATACCTAAATTAAAAAGGGAAGGACCCTTTTCACTATTAACACAGACATATACACCAATATTACACATTAAAATCAAAGTTTAAAAATTCATTTAAGCTATAAAAAGCATTTTCAGCAAGGATACCATGAATTTTCCCCCTACAATTGTAAAGGGGGGGAGCCCTCGCCCCCTCTGGCAACTTATTAAAGAACTTTACCACCCAGTACCCCGGTCCACTCTGACATTTCCTCAAACGCCAAAGGTCTGGCACAATAAGATCTCTATTTCGTGTTTTATAATGATGAACATCCCCATGAGTTCTGTAAAGATGTTGGTTGGACTTTAGGTATAACAGATTTTTCATAATGAAGATGGAAGGAAGAGTAAGTATACCCAAACTTCCAAAGGCACTGTCCTCTCTGAACCATAAACCTGCCATGATTCGGATAGCCTTCCTCTGTAGACCAAAGAGACGGTCAGTATCGGAAGAATGGCCCCAGACAATTATGGCATATGAAATACGCGAAGGGAACATGCCGAAATAAGCTGTTTTCAGCACCTGCAGGGAAACATTGCCAGCCAGCCCACGTAAAAGATATAAGCTACGTACAAGTTTTGGTCCAGCTGAGTGGCATGGATGGCTATCCCATTGCAATCGCTGGTCCACATGTACTCCCAGGAATTTAGTGCTGTGAACATCAGAGTCCACCCACCCAGGTCCCTCATAGAGAGCACCATTCTAATGGTTTTTTCCCTATTTAACAATAGATCATTGCTACAGAACCATTTTGAGGCCAATTCTTGCCCAATCATAGATCTCTCCAGTGATTCTTCTAGGGTATCCGCACTGACACACACTTTTGTGTCATTCCCAAAAAGTGTATAGTTGGACACTGGATCAATTACTGGGAGATCATTATATATATATATATATATATATATATATATATATATATATATATATATATATATATATATATATATATATATATATATATATATATATATATTATATATATATGGGTGTCCCAGGATAGGTGTTACGATAGGACAAATGGGTCAAAAATTTTTGAATTTGAAAATGGCATTTTGGGAACATGTCCCGCTTGGCCCAAAACTGAGAAATACAAAATTTCACTCGGATTGGTATTACACAGGGTGAGTTATAACTAAAAATATGAAAAATGGCCAAGAGTAAAGTACTCTTATTTTTTCAAATGGAACAAAAGCTTAGTAGAAAAAGTTGTTCAGAAATGAAACTAATTTGATGTCATTAGTTACCACTTGTTTTATCTTCATAATTGTTAGTTTTTTCAATTTTGCGTAGGTAATATTTAATAAATTTTGTTATGTTTTTTTTTTCGCTTTTTTATTATACTTGGAAACTACGTTTCCTAACATTTAATATGTACATTTACCAGGTATAGCCTAATAATGCATTGTAGTACGATATTGGTGGAAAATGTACTATTACATTTCAAAAAAATTGACAAAAATAAAAATATTGACTAGAAAGCTCTAATTTCAAATTATAATATTAGTTTCATTTCTGAACAACTTTTGCTACTAAGCTTTTGTTCCATTTGAAAAAATAAGAGTACTTTACTCTTGGCCATTTTTCATATTTTTAGTTATAACTCGCCCTGTATAATACCAATCCGAGTGAAATTTTGTATTTCTCAGTTTTGGGCCAAGCGGGGCATGTTCCCAAAATGCCATTTTCAAATTCAAAAATTTTTGACCCATTTGTCCTATCGTAACACCTATCCTGGGACACCCTGTATATATATATATATATATATATATATATATATATATATATATATATATATATATATATATATATATATCAGAAATAATATTGGGCCCAGGATTGAACCTTGCGGCACCCCAATAGTAATCTCACCTCTTGCCAATGTCACCCCAGAGCAACGAACAGACTGATACCTACCCTTAAGGTAAGAATTCATGAGCTGAAGGCTGTTTGGAGTAAATTTATATGCTTGTAATTTTTTTAAAAGAATTCATGATTGACGCCTTGCTCAAATCACAAAACAACACTGTACTATATTGGAACTTATTAAATGCCTCTAAGATATCTGTAATTAAGTTCAGAACACCCCGGACTGTATTTTTACCCTGTCTGAATCCGAACTGACAGTTACTAAATAAATTATTGTTTTCTAAGAAATTTTGGATTTGTTTTGCCATGCATTATTCTACTATTTTTAATACTATTGGTGAAGGATATTCTGCGGTAATTTATTTATTTACTCCATGTATTACTATAATTACCTGTATTTGTAACAAACCCTCTAACGCATCTAGGTGACATTACCTATATATAAAAGAGACACTATTTTTTAACCCAAGAGCTTGTCAAACTGCTTATATGTTCCGAGTCCTACGGTAGTATGGTTAAGAGAGGCTAGACTTTAAATTACATAATTTTTTTGACTCACATACTGTTAATTTTTAATTCCTATAATAAAGAATTAAAGTTGGTTTAATAATTAATTAAATAACCGTTAATTTATCGAATTTTATAAAATTAAAAAACCTATGCGGGATCCCGCGTATAAACATTTGAAGTTCATTTGCCCAAAGTTACTTGTCATAGGTCATAGTACCTAGTACAGTTAAGAGATGCTAATAAACTTTCAATTATTATATAATTTTTTAAACTTAAATACGGTTATTTGTTGATTTTTATAATAAAAAATTAAAGTTGGTTCAATAATTAATTAAATAAACATTAATTTAATTAATTTATCGATTTTAATTAAATTTAAAAACCTATGCGGGATACCCCCCCCCCCCCCGCAAATGCCCTGCGGGATTTAAAACCCTGCGGGATTGCAATCACTATGTACACGGGCGATGCTGACAGGTATCGCATGTTACCGACAATATTTGTCGATAGAATTGCCGCGTACTCCGTGGACATTCATATACTTTTTACCCTCTTAGGTGTGGAATTTCGAAAAATTGCTTCATAGTGGGTGTCTACTCGTATGAAGAATGTAAATAGTGTCCCAGTAGGTACTTAGAGATTTAAATTTGGCGCCATTTTTCAACAGCTTAACCAAGAAATTTTATATTTTGCATGTGTCATCTAGAGACCCGGCAATTTACTTATTAGACCACGGACATCGCCGTGCGTTAGCTAATTTTATCTTAGAAGTTAGAAATAATGCAGAATTTTGCCAAAAAATATCTTTTCCGACGAAGCTCATTTATACCTCGGAGGTTATGTGAACAAGCAAAATTGTAGGATTTGGGGGAGTGAAAATCCTCGATTGACTGAAGAAAAACCTCTACATCCTCTTCGATAATTTTATATAGCTGGTTTATGACTGACTTTATGACTACAGACGAGACTATAAATACCTTACTCTGGTATTGTCTACTGTCCCATTGGATTTTATATGTTCTCCAGCTTTCTTGTGTTGGATGTATTTTTATATATTCTATAGAATCTTCAGTAATATTATTTCCATGTTACCGTTTTGTTCTAAGGACAAACTTTTTTGTGTTGAATTATGTGCTGGTGCTCTAAAATAAGTACATATTATATCTAAAAACGATCTTTAATATCGCGTGACGGTAACGGAGCAGAATTATATTATACAACTATAAAATTACAACTGAATATATCAATATTTATCGATAACGATAACCCATAAATATTTTGTTGTATTCAAAATCTTTTTATAGATACGATATTATATATTTAGGTATGCACTCGAAAGCTTTTGGTAGTTATATTCACACGCAAATCCTTGGTCAAGTTATACTGTGTTAACTATTTGAAACATAAGATCATTAAGAAAATTAAAAATAAAGTGTAATATACAGTACCATTTCAAAAATCATAACCTAAATATCTGGGGGTACGATAGTGCTCCCGCTAAGATCGAGCCGCACTACCGGATACCCTTTTCTGTAGGCAACCAAGTGTAGTTTTCAGCATAGGCGCAGTTAGACATTCAAATTCAGGAGTGCTTAAACACTAGGACCCAATTCAGCATATTGCCAACAATTTTGTTCATAGGGTGGAGGGTTGTAAATTTTGGGGGTGCTAATTAGAGTTTTGGGGGTGCTAACCGCCCCCAAGCTCCCCTTAACTACGCCTACATACTTTTGGACCACCACTGAAGAAGTTTGTATTTGGCAAATTTATTTTGTTGAGGAATGTTTGCAAGCTTAATGAACCTCTTAATTTCATGTTCGCATCCATTTTACTTTCCAAGTTAATCAGATCCAACCAGTGATGTATAATACCCAAGTATTTATTTCTTTGGGTAAATACCCAGGTATTTACCTTTTTTTTAACCGAATTGGGATATTTTCTTTTTAAGTCAATTTTAAATTTGAATCTTGCGTAATGTTATAGGTCTGTTCCAACAAGCAGTCCGGTTTTCTGACCGTCCGCAACAATCAGTCATTTACAGGCACTAGGCGTCTGTCGCTGTGCAACAACACGTAATATTTTATGAAAATGGTTTATTTTCATTTATATGAAATTCTTAATCCGAATTAGATTCCGAGTCTGAGTCAGAGGAATATCTTTCTCGTTCATTTCGCCTTCTAATTCTGGTTTGGTTATTTTCCAACTCGGTATCGTCATCATATTCATTATCATGGGAAAACAGTTTTGTTTTCTTTGGCAGATGAGTCTTCTTATAAGTAGTACTAGTACCACTAGTGGATGAAAATGGAGTTGACAATGGAGTTTGTTCAACATTTTGCTGTTCCAAGCTATTTGTGGTAGGTCTTTTGGTAGTTTTTTTTTCTTGCAACCCACGAAGGCAACAAGCCTAAGTACTAAGGTACTGTGGGTTGTATATCACGTAACCGACTCACACACCCAGTGCTGGAAACATCCCTAAGGATTTCACCAACCCTTTAAGAGGGTGTGTGGGGTGGTACCTCCTCGGTCGAGGAAGAATTCGTCTACCACCTTCCTTCATTCGACACGCATTCACCATAGGCGAGCGGGACACCCCCAAAAAGTAGCTTAGAAATAGCAGTATGTGACCACGGCGTCCGAGTCGCTAAAATCAGTTTTACTTTATGTTTTCGAGGTCGCTGAACACGAATCCAAAGTGGTTTTTTTGATTAAAATGGGGGAACATGGAAAAAAATGGCAATTTATTGCTAAATGAGGAAAATAAAATTTTCATACTTTTTAATATTCAACTCGCTATATCTGAAACAATTATTCATATTTCTTTTTTAAATTTTAACCACTTATTCTTTAAGATATTACCTAGAAAACAAATCCCATCCGAAGGTCTCAAAGCAATTATTGGCTGTGTGGCAAATTTTCAAAGTTGTGCTATCAGGTTTTATGAGTCCTCACATACTATCGCGAAAGTTGAGTGACGAAGTTTCGAGTAAATAAATATATAGTATTAAAATATAGTATATAGGGAAGTTTTTTGTAAAATTTGAGCTCTTTGTATTCAATAGAAAAAAAGATATACTATTTCAAAGCTGAGAGCTGAGTACTGGCACATGCGTTTGGCGCGCAGTGATTACCGCGGCAGGCGTATACAGGCGTTTGAATAATTTTACCTAGCTCGATTGCTTACTATATCGCTTTTTTTTAGATATTTTTATTTGTGTTAGTGAAAACGCGTTGTTTATAAATATTCCAAATGTTTTAATCAACAAGGTAAGTACAGTTAGCTACATGATTTATGTTTATCATTGTGTAGTGCTAATTGAATGTACTTATATTATAACTATTGCAAACTTTCAACATTTTGAAAATAGTCCTCAGCTGTGGTTTTTTACAGAAAAAATTTCGGTCCGCACTGATCTGAGAAGATAATATATACCTATACATATTTTAGCCCAAAAACTAGGAAATCATTTATGTCCATCTTTCTTAGCTGCACATGCTTTGACCTGCTGTGATACAAATTCATCATTATTTTATATTGGTAAAAAGACTACCACCACTCTAAAAAAAGTGTCAAATGAAGAATTGCTTAATTTAGCTAAAATAAATGATTTATCTATAGATATTGTCCAAGAAATCGTTAGCATATTCGTATCGTATTTGTATGATCCCCCCAAAAAATCAAAAGCTATTCGCACTGACATCAATTCCTTACGCAATAATTTAACCATCGAAAAAAATCTAAACATCTCAAACCTTCCTTCGTCAAAACCAGCTATGCTAAAGCATATTTTAAGAGCTCTTTGGCAAATCAACGAATGGAGGCAAGCGACAAAATATATAATTGCTTCTGAAGATGTGACAAACTTTGGATGGTTGGTAGAAGACGACAAATTGCAATTCGATTATTATGATGGACCCACTGCCATAGAAACACTACAAAAATATTTTTGTTCCTATATAATGGTAAAAATGCTTGTGCAACTGCGATTTGCCCTTGTATAGTATCTAACTTAAGATGCTGTGATGTTTGTAGCTGTAGTGATTCATGTGTCAATGTAGATAAAATAAACTAATAATTTTCAAATTTCTTTCAGAGATTTTCATTTAATTAGGAGTTGTACTTACCTTGTTTATTTCGAATATTTATAAAAAATGTTTTTTCGTTAACACAAATAAAAAGATCTAAAAAAATTTATATAGCAAGCAATCGAGCTAGGTAAAATCATTCAAACCCCTGTATACGCCTGCCGCGATAATCACTGCACGCCAAACGCGCGCGCCCGTACTCAGCTCTCAGATTTGAAATCGTATATATTTTTTTCTATTGAATATAAAGCGCTTACATTTTACAAAAAACTTCCTTCTATACTATATTTTAATACTATATAGCTATTTACTCGAAATTCGAAACTTCGTCACTCAACTTTTGCGATAGTATGTGAGGACTCATAAAACCTGATAGCACAACTTTGAAAATTCGCCACTCAGACAATAATTGCTTTGAGAACTTCGGATGGAGCTTGTTTTCTAGGTAATACCTTAAAGAATAAGTGGTTAAAATTTAAAAAAGAAATATGAATAATTGTCTGAGATATAGCGAGTTGAATATCAAAAAGTATGAAAATTTTATTTTCCTCATTTAGCAATAAATTGCCATTTTTTTCCATGTTCCCCCATTTTAATCAAAAAAACAACTTTGGATTCGTGTTCAGCGACCTCGAAAACATAAAGTAAAACTGTTTTTAGCGACTAGGACGACCGTGGTCACTAGTCGGTCATTTTAGGGGTGAGTCCCGCTCGCCTACCATGCACACGCTCCATTCATACTGACAATCACAAATACACAGACCTGTACTTTTTTGTTTTTTATCGTACAGCACCGGAATCGCACCGGGTCGTGATCGAGTGAGCCTGCTTTACATCTCAGCGGCGTAACCCACCCAGCCGGTCGAATTAATTTCTAGTTATGGGATAAGTAAGCTATTGTGGCTGCCCTTTCATCCGAATGGCAACTTCTGCAATTAAATTAGTTCCACGTTATCCTCTCCACCGGGTAAGGTGACTTACATTTGCAATTCCCTCCCATATGAATTTTCTTGCCCATATTCCTTGCTTATCTCTGTAGTCTGATAATTCAACTTTCACTTGAGCTAGTGACAAATTTATAGAGGATGCGGTGTTACATATAAATTCAAAGGCGTCATTTTTTCGGGGCTCTAAAACACCCTTGATTTCATGGATCTAATAAAAAAAACAGCTACATGTATTTTTCCTAGAGCAAATTCTTGTCGTTCGGCAATATTTTTTAATAACTTGTTCTCTGCTTTCAGCAAAGGAGATTGAGGTAGAATTTCAACTAACAACTTTCCTAACTTATTGATTTCGGTATGAACAATATGAATGAGTGGTTCGTTACATTAGAGTTTAGTTACTGGCTCAACAATTGGTTTTAAAATCATAATCATTTTTTCAACGCGCACCCAGAAAGCAGAGTGATCAAGTAATCTGTTTTTTATCTGCGAACTAATAGGGGTTTCATCTTCATCACTGACTGCTAGTGTTTGTAAAACAACTTTGTTGGAGTAAATACTTTTTAAACTATATAAATTGCAGCCCCAGCGAGTCTTTCCAGCTAGTTTTATTGCGATGTTAATCTTCTTTTCTTTGCCAATTTTCATAAACAACGCATGGAGTACATGGGAGTTTTTAATTGTTTTAACAATATCTGTTGGCTCATAAATGATTTTACAGAAAATTGAGTATATAATTGCAAAGTAAATGGAATAAATAAGCAAGACATGCCAGTGGTACAATGTGATTAAATATTTTCTAGGGATCGAAAAGCTGCTCTCATCTTAGCTGCATTGTCTCCAATAATAACAAAAAATTCAGGTCCATATTTATCCATAATTGTTTTCATTGGAGACAAATATTCGGCATCATTGTTATCTGCCGTTATAAGAAAATCTACGAATCTTGGTATTGGTGTAGTAACTACGAAGTCAATAATGGATTCATTTCTTATATTACTCCAGCCATCACATTGCAAAAGCAGATGTTTAGAATTAGATAACTCTAAATATACTTTAAAATTGTAATTATTTTAACAATTTTTAAATATTGAGAATAGATGAAATTAATCAACATTACCACCACTCTGAGCCAGGAGTTTGTAATAACAGGAACAGCGTATTAGATTAATTCTTATTTCAGGCGCGAAATACTCTGAGAACAGAGCACCCAAAAGGAGTAGAAAACGCTATAAGTCTTATCTTATCTTATGAAATAATCTCAGACAATTTATATCCTGATTTTTCAGTCGCAATTCTAAAATCCTGACATCTAAATCCTGAAATTAATAAAATCCAGTATTTGGTGTTTTTCGTTACCCTACTTCGCAAATGTCGTAAGTCCACTTTTTATCAAAACTGAGGTTTTGGTGACACCTAGCGCAAGCTTTAAAAACCTACCGATTTGGAAATAAAGATAACCTTTATATCTAATATTAGTTCCGTTTAGCGCCAAATTGCAAATGTCGCAAGTCCAATGCTTCAAAAACATGGAATGAAATAGTCGTAAGTCCATCAGCTCCATTAAAACTTGCGCATGGTTGCTAGTTGCTCCATTAAAATTGCGTTTTACTGTTAATAATTTAAGTGTTTTTTTCCTGGTTTTGTGTTTAAACGTTTCTGGTAAGTACGGCTAATTGATATATAATAAAAATTTATATAAATCGTATTAATAAATTGGGGCAGGGTACATTA
Source organism: Philopedon plagiatum (assembly GCA_963971165.1). NCBI lineage: Eukaryota > Metazoa > Arthropoda > Insecta > Coleoptera > Curculionidae > Philopedon > Philopedon plagiatum. Next base: position 45,288,923 of record OZ020191.1, on the reverse strand, counting down.
AAACGTTTTTCGGGACATACGACATTTTCTGATTGGCATATTTTCTTGTATTGCTGGAGTTACGATGTTTGTTGACTTGTCACTTGAAAAAATTATTTTACAAGGTATATTTGTCAAAAGTTTTAATTTTTATACATGTTGCTCTGGCACTCAAAACACACAATTAAATATCTATTTTAAAGTTTACAATATTTTTTCAGATCAATTTATAGTGAAAATGGAAAATTGTAGCAGTAGAACTAGAAAAATGTTTGGGATTTTACAATCGTCAAACGCTGCCACCCGGCAACCTGAGGTGCAAGAAAAAGAAAATCAAAATCCAAGTATTCCAGAAAATGTTTTGATTTTGGACATTCCTGAAGTAACAAACGATTTAAACTTTTATGAAATATTAAACCCCATCGTAGAACCTACCAATTCTAATTTGAATATAGATTTGGATACAGATGATATAGATGCAATTATTGGGAATGAAAATCAGGATAATATTACGAAACAAGGTACCACCTGTAGAGTAATTAATAGTAATGCTTTGATTAATAGTAATGCCTTGGACGTAGACACCACTGGAAAAGAGCTACAAGAAAAATATTATCATCCCTTAATCAGCACTGCAACCAACAATACCACTGTTGTGTTAACAAACGATCGAGATTGCGCTGACCAAGTACAGGAACAAACTCTTTCCATAATAGGGAATATGCATGAAATTGAAATCAACCCGAAATATTTTTTATTGTATTCTCTATATAAATTAAATGATTATGGCGGTTGTTGTTTTCCATTTATTTTGGGTTTTATTAGCAAAAAAAAAGATTTAAAACTGCAAATTTTCGCGCGAATTTCGGAACTTGTAAAACGCACTTCTTTTGTTTGTGACGTCACTTTTTTTATGACGTAAACGTTTTATAATGCCTAGTGTAATGTAAATTTCAGTATTAATTCATTTTCTTGATTGTTTCCCGAAGATTAGTACATTTAGTTGATAGAAAACCTTTTATTTGATTAAAAAAATTGTTTAGAAATGACCAAAACGGAGTGCGTGCAAAGAAAATCGGATAATTTGCTGGAAGTTGATGCCCTTTAGAGAGGGTTCCTTTTTTGCCTTCAGAATTTCGTTACCAATACTTATTATTTATTATACTATGAAAATAAATTTACAGTCACATATGCTTACTTGAATTTGGCGATACTGACCTTTATAGATACCGCTTTATGTAAAATTTTTGATTAATTTTGCAGTATGTATACTTTCTTCCAGCACCGGCTCTTTTGGACACGAGAAAATGAAGTTTTCCAAGTCATTAGCTGGAGAATTCTTTTACACTGGCATAATATAATATCTGTAGGTTAGTTTTTTAACATTTTCTACTGTTTAATAAAAAGGATTATTAACAAAGTACGATATAATCGAAGACAAACAACAAAATCAAACTTATCAAACCCAACCACACCAGATAAAGCGACCGTGACACTGAAGAAGCAACGTTGCCACCGCTGCAAACACCTGCGTGTTCGATTGACAAAAATTGGATCAATCAGGATCACTTTACGTCACTTCAATGCCATTTTATCTCTTTGCACTGCCATTCCCTTAAAGTTCGTCAACTGATCCGGATCAATCCGATTTTGTCAATCGAACACGCCAGTGGCTAAAAAAATGACACGTGAAAAACCGAACCGACCCTGTCATCATTAAAGCTTTGCAAACGGAGATAAATCCAGAGACGGCTCTAATCTAGTTGGAAATAAAATTAGGATTCGATGTGAAAATAAAATACAAATATTTATTGACCCACATTGTGTTATTTGAAAGTGCGAAATAGGAAAATCCCATACAGGGTGTCTGAAAAGTCTTAGCATGGGCAAATATCTTTACTATTAATTAAGATAGAGACACCAAATTTTAGTTTTATCTTATTGGTTAATAAATCTACTTTTTTATGTAATTTGACTTTTACCATCCCCTTGGGGGATTACGCTAGGGAGTTGTCAAAAATTTTAAATGCAACCCTATGCCGTGTGGTACCTCATTTTAAAGATCTTTTCTCAGATGTTACTTCTTGGCAGAGTTCCAAAACGGACTTTATTACTGCCAAGAAGTTCATGGTGGCCAGTCTAAACAACTTTTAACGTAATTAGTAAGGCAGTCACTGTTGGTCTGTTACCAGAGGCGTCGATGCCGAAAATAAGTACATACGGTATTTGACAGAAATAATTTAATTGATGAGCGTTGCCGTGATTGTATGAAATAAAAAAAAACGGTTGAGTGCAAGTTCGACTCGCGCATAGAGGGTTCCGTGAGACATACAATATTTTGAATTTCTCACAGGACGCAAAAGTCTCAATAACTATGGTAAGGCTAATGCTTGAATAAATAAGAAGAAGCGGTCATGCCGGAAATATGTCAGTGCGTAATATAACTGATTAGTAAGGCTGGCACGGTTGGTCACAATGTCACATAGTTATGTTCAAAAAAGTAAGACGTCATAAAATCGTACAAATATGTTAAATACGTAGTTGTAGTTTTACTATTGGAGATATATTCTTGAAAGTTGGTAGGTTTCAATGTAGACACCAAAGTACATCTCCTGAAATTTCGTGCGCATGTCTAGCCCTCTTAGTTTGATTGGGTGGTACGCATTTGGGTCTACTGCGCAGATGTCAAAAAACAAAATATAAAAACGACAAATGAAGAAGTAAAGTTGGAAAAAAGTTAGAAAAAAAGTGCCCCATAAAACGAAAAATAGCAGCGCAGACTGGTAGGTACTGTATGGCACAAGAGGTCGACTAATGGTCGACTTGTGCCCCGCCTGATTATACGATTTACGATTTATAATTTTTATAGGCTTGCCATGTAAAAATGCATTAAAATACGGGAGTTGCGGTAAAATCTTGCGGTTTAATGACTTTTAAAAGAAGAGGCCACCCGGCATAGGTTTGCATTCAAAATTTTTGATCTCAACTCCCTAGCGTAACCCCCCAAGGGGGTTGAAAAAGTCAAATTGGATAAAAAAGTAGATTTATTAACCAATAAGATACAACTAAAATTTGGTGTCTCTATCTTTATTAATAGTAAAGATATTTGCCCATGCTAAGACTTTTCAGACACCCTGTATGGTATTTTCTTATCTCGCACTTTTAAATAACACAATGTGGGCAAATATAAATATTTGTATTTTATTTGCACATCGAATCCTGATTTTATTTCGCAATAGGTTAGAGCCGTCTCTGGATTTACCCCCGTTTGGAAAGCTTTAGTCATCATCGTTTGCCTAGTTGCCTACCTAACCCCGAACCTTGTTTATTTTTGTGGAATCGTTTGTGGAAAGTGGTATTTAGTTTTTAAAAATGTAACGCAGACATGCAATGTATCACTATGTAAATAGAAGAAATTGGTAAGTAATTACTAATTATTCTATAAACATATATTTTAATTATATGCACACTTTACACAACACAATAGTATCATAGACTAAATAATACATAGACGAACACTGGCGTGTAACAAAAATGGACCAAAAAGCGGGCATCTATTGAGACATTTTGAGGGTTTAGTGGTTTATGGCTTAGAAATTTGTTTGTCCACAATCCATGCGTTTATATGTACTATATAGATATATGATGGTGAACAAACAAATTCCTAAACCATAAACCAGTAAATTCACATAAATGTTTCAATGGATGCTTAAGCTTTTTTTACAACCGTATAGATTTTTTGATGAAATACATGATGATGATTTTAGGTACACTTGCTACATAAAATACATCAGGCAAAACTCTTAAAATTTATTTAAACGCTTTATTTTGCACTTTCTTAGGTTTTATTTAAATCTTATTATAGTTATTAAGTATATCCAAATGACAATCTTATTATGCTCATACTCATAACCTTTCTCATAACCATAACATAACCTTGGATGAATAAAGACAGTCCTTGAGGTAATCCTGGTAATCAGGTTATAAAACTTCACTTTAAAAATGTTGTAATAGTCCAGATTCATACCAAACTATTGCCAAAGCCAATTATTTAGCTACAATATTATTGTCTAAACTAATAATAAAATTATTATTTAATTCAACTGTCTAAATTTTTTTTAAATAAATAAAGACAAAACGTCAACTACAGTTACAGAAGTGACCGGTAGGGGCGTAGAAGGTATCGACTATGGCGGTGTTGCCGTATCCCCTTTTAAGTCACCTTAATTTGAGTCGCCAACACGTTCAGTGTAGATTGCCCATAACACTGCGTGACGTAACTTTTTTGAGTGAGCAAATGGCTGCTTTTGAAACTGTAATAAATTATTCCGAAAAGTAAAAATTTTTTTTAGCTAAATTATCCCAGTAATTTTCTTCAAAATAGCATTTTTGGGGTTGTAATGACTTCCTTAAATGATTTATGCAATAAAAAAAAAATGTGCATATTCCTTATTAGCGAGGAAGATATTACTATAGACAATGATGACAGTGCCACAGATCCAGACTATGCCAAAGAACTGGAATCTTCTTCCAGATCAAGTAGCGACATGGATGAAGAAATTAATGTTAAAGAAAAAATAGAAGTTAAAAGAAATAAAAGACATAATGTAAAGGAAAAAAATTGGACTGGCAATGTAAACAAAAGAAAGAGGGAAAGTGGTGAGGTTTACTTTGGCAAAAAAAAAATTAATGGGGTGTGGAATTACGAAATAGAAAAAGAGAAAAGGATAATGAAGGAACCTTGCAACTGTAAAAAGTCGCAAAGAGGAAATTCCCTTCAATGTAACAAATTAAGTGAGGAAGATCGGGCACAGATATTCAAGTATGTTTGGACTACATTAAACTGGGACCAAAGGAAAGTTTATGTGGATCTTCTAATTCAGAAAACAGATACACACAGAATTAGAAACAGAAAAGATGAAACTATATCAAGGAGACAGTTTAGCTGGATTTATTACTTAAAAGTTAAAAATGAACATAAATTTCGAGTGTGCAAGAACATGTTTCTAAACACACTTGGAATAAAAGAAAGATCCATAATAGAATGGAAGAACGCTCAGTCTACAAATTTGGAAGTTCAAATACCGACCGATTTAGAAGAATGTCCCCAAAATGATAGCAGTGACAGAAAGAATCTTTTAATGGAGTTTTTTAGGGATTTGCCTAAACTTGAATCCCATTATTGTAGAGCGCAAACTTCAAAACTGTACTTAGAGCCCAACTGGGATTCAAAGGTGTCCTTGTATAGATTTTATAAGCTTTGGTCTATTGCCCGTAAAGTAAAACCGCTGTCGCAAAAAGTTTTTGATTTGGTTTTTGCCGATATGAATCTTAGTCTTTTTAAACCTAAAAAAGATGAGTGCGACAAATGTGTTGCTTTCAGAACAAACAACTTGTCCAAGGAAGAATATGCGCTGCATGAAATGCAAAAGAATGCAGCACGAGAAGCTTTAAGGGAAGATACACAATCTGACCACAAAGTGTATTGTATGGATACGCAAGCTGTATTATTGTCCCCCAAATCTAATGTGTCATCTTTGTATTTTAAAATGAAACTAATGGTTCACAATTTCACAATATATGATTTAAAGACACACGATGGATACTGTTTTGTGTGGCATGAAGGAGCCGGGGGAGTCACATCAAATGAGTTTTCATCTATAATCACATATTTTCTTAGGGAACATGTATTGGGAAATATAAATGAAGGTCAAAAGATAATTTTATACAGCGACGGATGTACGTCCCAAAACAGAAATTCTACACTCTCTAATTCACTTTTAAGCACGGCAATGGAAAATAACATAACAATTGAGCAAAAATATTTAGAAAAGGGTCATACCCAAATGCCAGCGGATTCTATTCACTCAGCGATAGAGCGGAAACTTAAAAAATCCATTATTAATGTACCAGCAGATTACGTAAACATCTGTCTGGCTGCAAGACTAAACCCGAAACCATACAAAGTTAAATATTTAAATTATGATTTTTTTAAAGACTTCGGAAAAATAAAAATGCTTAACTCTATAAGACCTGGTTATAAAGTAGGAGATCCAGTGGTTACCGATCTACGATGTCTAAAATACAATTCAAATGGAAGCGTCCAGTTTAAACTAACGCATACTGAAGAATACAGTGACTTATTACAAAGAAGAACGTCTGCAGTTGTACGCCATTGTGATTTTCATTCTTTACCACAGTTAAATAAAAAGTCTATTCCAATTAAAAAAGAAAAGTGGGACCATTTGCAAGCTTTAAAGCAAAGCATTCCACAGGATTTTCATGGTTTCTATGACAATTTATCATACTACTAAAACTAAACTATTTTTTTAACTAGTGGAATAACTCTTTTTTCGTTGTTTTATATAATAACTATCTTTTCTGTTTCAACTTATAATTTCTGAGATTCGTGTAGGTTACTTTTATCGTGGCCACCAATAATTAGGTTTTGAGTTTACTAAAATAAATTGTTTGTTATTTTTTTTAAATAGATATTATTTAGTTCCTCTTGGTTAGTCTATTTTATAACAAAATAAAATGTTTAATTATGATGTTTGTCCTATTTTGTTAAATTGTTTTTTATGGAATACGTCCCAAGTCCATAAATATAAAATGGAATTTGTCGTAAGTCCACTAAATGTGACAAAATTTACAAAATAATAAATTTCATTAACAATCTCATATTTTAGTTTGAAAATGAATAATTGTGCTAAAGAAAAATATTTTGGAAAGCGATATTAATAAAAAAAGCAGATTTTTCCTTCTCCTGTAAAATTAACTTGGAAGGACTTACGACCTTTGCGAAGTAGGGTAACGTTTTGCTTCTCGAGGTCCAAAACTAAAAAGATGTTGGGTCCTTAAACTGACTGCGAGTAGTGCCAGTTAATGTTTAGTTCACCGTATGCACAAATTACTGAAAATGAAAACAGTTGAACGTTGATTGTTGCCACAAAATTATTACTAAAATGAAGAGTCAGGTGACACCGAAACGTTTCTGTTAGCCAATGAAATTGAACTTGGCACTACATCAGATCTTACTACTTTTTGCGGCCAAACAGTCACGTGAACTTGTCTCCTTTCCGCAGCAATGCTTTTATTGGGATCTACTTTACTTATCACTAGAGCTCCAAAAACTTCGTAGTCTTCGAACCCAACCATGAACGTCGAGCGGAGAGGAGCGCCGGCAACCAGTGCTGCCAGAGAAGTTTTAAGGATTGTAATAACGGAACTGTCAAAATATCCTTATTAGAGAAAAATTTAATAATGTGCTACAAAAAATCCAGATTTGGCTAGACTAAGACTGATTTTTAACACTAGTGTTTTTACAGATTAATGTTTCAAGGGCCATTTTAAGCATGGATTTATTAAGAAAGGATTCGATGTCCGTATACTGTGAGCGTATCGAACATGAAACCTTATATTTGTTGTTTGTTATGAAAACATTTCCTCTAAAGGCAGAGTTTACGAATTTTAAAGAAATACGTAATTGAATCAAGAATGGTAGTAGAAAGAGATAAAATAGCATTGGAGTGTTGGAGCTCAGAAGTGTTCCTGTCTCTGCTGGTTGATTAGAAAAAACGTCTGAACACTCGGTTACACGTACGTCTTTGTCTAATGAACTAGAAAAGAAAAAGTGCGACTTATAGATTTATAAATGACTCGGAGCGACTTTAAATAAACCTTTAGAAATAATATAACCTATAAATAATAAAACCTTTTTAATTTAAATTTATTATTATTTAGCGGAAAGATTAAATATTTTAGGGCTTTTAGTACTTTTAGTAAATCTTGTGATGCTTCTAACGTATTTTTTTTGTACAACAATACAAGGTAAAATAAGATGTGACCAATGTTTACAAATTGTGTTGACAGTGTCGTTTAGAATGGTTTGTTTTGGCTTCAAAGAATGTTAAATCATCCCATATTCATTCTAATAAATCCATGATTTTAAGTATGCAAATATTATATCGTTAGATGTCGAACGGTCGTTTTTCGTATATAAACCCATTTTTTCACCGCGGCTAACATGGCTCAAAAAATTCGACTGTGGAAAAATGCGCTATGCTGCAAGTGTTTAACCGTGCACATTCAGATGTATAATCCTAGTTACACTGGATACGTATTTTTCTTAGCATAATGCATGTTATTCTCACGTACTTACATGCAGTTGCGTATTTACGTTTCCGACGCCTATGGTCGGGCAGCGTGTTTTTGAGCTCTACGTATCACTTATTTGTTTTTTTAAGAAAATTCTATTAACACTACGATTTTCGTTTGAGGTTCTGAGGTGGGTACAAAATATTATCAATCGTCCCGTATATGTATTATTTTTAGAATACGGAATTTGTCATATATTTATACCAAATTCACTCGCATGCCTTAGGCCAATTTAGATTTTATTAATAAGTTTGAAGGCTATATCGTTATAATCGAGGCATCATCATGGGAAACCAAACATCTAAATTTCGGCGATGTCACGAAACGCGGCCAACTTAATATCTCCGTATCGATAAGCCTTGGGTAGGGCAGGGCGGTGACTTTCGCCGCGTGACACGACCATGTCCTAAAATACATTGCCGTTGGGTGTAGTTTAGCTGCACTTTTCTCTCAAAATAAGTAGGTATCGATATATCGACCTTCCAAGGTCGTCCGTACGTTTGTAATTTGTGACATCGTTTTCTTTTATTGATTCCTTAATTATCATATTATTAGTCTTTGGCAGACTGTTGGGCTCGCGGTTTGCCAGTAATGTGGTAAAAATGCAACAATTTTTTTTGCAGTTGTACGACGCGGAAAATTAGTTGCTTTACCATTTCTTTACCAATAAAAGGACGTTTTAATCCCGGGATTCACTAAATAGGGTTAAGACTTAATATCGGTTTAAATTTAAATATTCTAGTTAATCGGTTGGATTGCAATAAGTTTTGTTCTGCAATTGTCTTCATTAAAAGTTTATTATTATTCCATTATTTCTGCGATTTGCTTGGGTTACAAATGATTGGACTAAAATCTGACTGATTGGTCTAAAATCAATTTTTGTCGAAGTTCAAGACTGACGTCACCGAAAATTGTATTCTTCTATGTGAACCAATGGGGTATCAAAATGTGCCTCCTATATAGCTGATTCATAAATACAAGGTGTTAATAAAGTACGCGGCCAAACTTCAGGGTATTATTCCTTACTTAATTTTAAGGCAAAAAGTTTTAGTTTTAAGGCAAAATCGTCCTACATTTTAAAATATAGTTCGGCGGGGCATCTTGCAAATCTTCATTCGATTCAGTGTAGCAAACTAACATATCATACTTTTCAAAGTTCCGATAAAGTCTCATTTCAGCCATTTTTAAACGAAAAACACAGTAATGAATAACAAGTAGGGGTTTTGATAACAATAATTTGCTTAAATGATCTCTTACAAATTTTGACAAGCGGTCTGAGTAGCAGACATGAATGGATACTATTATATTCATTTGTTTCAAATCATATCACGGCCTACTATGAAGTATTATACCTTTTTTTTTTAATTGTAAAATTCGGAAGTTATTCCAAAAGATATATACCAACAATTATATATTTTTGAAAAGCTTATGAACAAGGCAATCGAATCAAAATAAAATATACAGGGTATCCTATTTAAAAAAATGCAACTTTGGTTTTTATCTTTAAATTCGTTCCTTCTAGAAAAGAATTGGCTACGCCACTGGATTCTACGTAAAAAACTCTATAATAATCAGTTTTTATCTTAGCGATAAGTTAAAAGGCAACTGAGATACGAGGAGTGCTTGAAAATGACACATTTTCAAAATCGCCCTGTATCTCCGAAACGAAGGGGGATATGAGAAGTCTGTTTGTAGCATCATACGTTTCACAAAAAAGTAGCATAGTACTGCGAAATCCGCAGCTCTATATCTACAGATAACCGAGATACCCTGCAAAAGTATCGAAAACGGGACACCCTGTGCAAAAGTGGCCGGCATTTTAAACTTAACAAAATGTTCTACAACTTGGGGATAATTTGCAGATTGAAAAGGGCTTTCTAACGAGGTAGCACTCGACCCCACCTGCCATTTAAAAATTGCAATCAAAATGGCGCCCTGCCGCCATCTTTGAAAACTGACTCACGAATTTACACCTAAAAAGTAATTTTGTAGTTGTTATATGTCGTACCAAAAGTTTACTTTTCTAACATTTGTCAATCAAAAGTTAACAAGGGGGGGGACTTTAGACGCGCACTACTGTAAATTGAAAAATCAGAAAAGTATTATATACCTATATATATATATATATATATATATATATATATATATATATATATATATATATATATATATATATATATATATATATATATATATATATATATTTTTTTTTGGATATTATAGATAGTCAAACCCGCTATGTTTTAAAATTATAGCCATAATACAGGGTGGTCCAAAAAACTCGTGGCGAACCAAACTTGTGTTTTTTAAATGGGACACCCTGTATATAATTGTTCCAATTGATTCTCCTGTTCGTTACGATCATTTTGATATAGGGTTTATTGGGTCTAAAACTTATAGTAAGGGAATGGGACGCGGTTAAAGTTGAAAAAATGCTCAAAGTTCGGCCATTTTTAAAAAAAATTTGAAACAGGTATGGAAAAACCAAATATTCCATAAAACGTTACATATCCTTGAATACATTAATCGCTTGCAATTTGTTTAAAATTATTCACTGTTATACAGGGTGGTCAACTTTTGCAAATACGCCCTGGACTCATTTTTTTTAAATGGAACACCCTGTATATTTTATTTTCATCTTAAAGATAACATTGCTAGCTTTCAAAAAATACCATACATGATGCCTTTCTGACCAACAGTTTTTTAGTAAACCAGCCGTGAAACCAAGGTTTCTTCATTCTAATACGATTATACTGAATTTACGTTGTTTATTATTAAATATCTAATATTAGGGGGCCATGACACTATCATAAATGAAACAGGATTGACGAACTTGTCAAAGCTACTGCCGCGCAATCCATTATTTACAAGTTAAGTGTAGGTGGCCCAATAATTATGAGGTAAGAAGACTGAGACCCGAAACTTTTACATGTTTATTAGAGATATTTCAAAAAACAGAAAATATTGTTTTTAGGAAATGTAAAGTAATTAATAAACCAGTTATAAACAAAGATAATCAGTTATCAGTATTATTAATAGTTTAAAAAAATTAATTAAGCAAAAACAGAACATCTTTTAAAATTATTTCGGTATGTACTTACTTGTAAACCTAATTTAATATAAACAATTAACAATGCTCATATAAGGGGTTCAACTAAACCACCATCTTGCTGAAGGCACATTTCGAGTCCATCCATAAATGAAAGTTTCACTTTTCTCAAAGTCTGTTCTGAAACGTTGCGAAAACTGTTTCTTATTTTCGTCTTCATATCTTCCACAGTGGTTGGAACCTCTTTATAGACTTCTTCTTTAACATGCCCCCATAGAAAAAATCTAGTGGTGTTAAGTCGGGTGGTCTGGCTGACCACTTACCTGGTCCACCTCGCCCAATCCAACGATCTGTCTTCCAATTTATCGACAAAATATCTTACATTCCTATGGCAATGCGGAGGCGCTCCATTATGTTCAAACCATAAGGATCCCCTTACCATTAAACGTAAATCTTCAACCAATACTGGCAACTCGTTTCTCAAAAAATTTGTTTATAACTGGTTTATTAATTACTTTACATTTCCTAAAAACAATATTTTCTGTTTTTTGAAATATCTCTAATAAACATGTAAAAGTTTCGGGTCTCAGTCTTCTTACCTCATAATTATTGGGCCACCTACACTTAACTTGTAAATAATGGATTGTACGGCAGTAGCTTTGGCAAGTTCGTCAATCCTGTTTCATTTATGATAGTGTCATGGCCTCCTAATATTGGATATTTAATAATAAACAACGTAAATTCAGTATAATCGTATTAGAATGAAGAAACCTTGGTTTCACGGCTAGTTTACTAAAAAACTGTTGGTCAGAAAGGCATCATGTATGGTATTTTTTGAAAGCTAGCAATGTTATCTTTAAGATGAAAATAAAATATACAGGGTGTTCCATTTAAAAAAAATGAGTCCAGGGCGTATTTGCAAAACTTGACCACCCTGTATAACAGTGAATAATTTTAAACAAATTGCAAGCGATTAATGTATTGAAGGATATGTAACGTTTTATGGAATATTTGGTTTTTCCATACCTGTTTCAAATTTTTTTTTAAAATGGCCGAACTGTGAGCATTTTTTAAACTTTAACCGCGTCCCATTCCCTTACTATAAGTTTTAGACCCAATAAACCTTATATCAAAATGATCGTAATGAACAGGAGAATCAATGGGAACAATTATATACAGGGTGTCCCATTTAAAAAAACACAAGTTTGGTTCGCCACGAGTTTTTCGGACCACCCTGTATTATGGCTATAATTTTAAAACATAGCGGGTTTGACTATCCATAATATACAAAAAAATTTTTTTCGAAATTCCTCACCGTTTACTCACAATCGTCCACCCCATCTTGGTTGCACCACCCTGTACATATATATATATATATATATATATATATATATATATATATATATATATATATATATATATATATATATATATATATATATATATATATATATATATACATATATATATATATATATATATATATATATATATATATATATATATATATATATATATATATATATATATATATATATATACATATATATATACAGTGACCGGCAAAAAGTTCGCAACATATGGGAAAAATTTTTATTAGGTGAGTATTGGAAAAACTTTTCCGGGGGATCGGTTCTGCATGTCCGATAACCTAAAAATCGATTTTGACATACGTCACGTGACCACTGGTATAGCGTCAAATTAAAAAAAAAATTGTTAATTTACAAAAAGTGAGGTTAGTTGACGAGATATCAAAAAAAGTTATTTGAAAAAATTGCTTAGAATTAAATTCTAGGTCCTTGTGCAAAATTTTAAGATTTTATTTAAAAAAATTGGAAAACTCAATTTTTTTTAAATATTTTTTTATCGATTTACAAATTTCCAGTTTTTTTCGTTTAGATAGCTTGGCTAATGTAAAGCCCATGTATCTGGATGAAAATAAACGAATGTAGTAGTTTTTTCTACAATTGACAGGACAAAATTAAAAAAAACAGGGTTTCGCCGGACGCTAGCTGTTGCAATGATTTGTATCTAGCAGCAGTGTCAAAATTTTAGAGACATTTCAATGAGATTACATTGAGAAAACCTTAATCGTCTTAAATATATCTGAAGTTCGACTTTTTGTAAAGTTAAGGGGAGTAAAATAGATAATAAACAAAAAATTACCTGTTTATTTAATCGAAATTTCATAAACGAAAACCAATGTAAGAAAAACTTAAAAGTAGTCAAATTCTGTACTAACAACATAAAAAATCATTGTTTTTCCTTGGGTGCACAAAATTTAAAACTCAGTATGACCACCATTTCTCTCCATACATACTATTGTTCTCGAGCGCAACTCTCGATTAACATTTCGGAGCATTTTACGATTTATTTGCAATACACAATTTCTAATGACATTCTCTAAATTTTGTATATTCCTAAAGGGTCGATGTTTGTACACAGAGTTCTTTAGGTATCCCCCCATAAAGAAATCTAACGGAGTCAGATCTGGTGATCTCGCAGGCCACGGATTTTTAGAAAACCGTCCTATCCACTGGTTTCCAAATTCTTGATCCAGCCATCTCTTCACCTCATTTGTGGAATGAATGCTAGCTCCGTCTTGTTGAAAGTATAAATTTCTTCTTTCGGCTAATGACAAATTGTCTAAAAAGTCAGATATCTCAGTTTGTAGAAATTCTAAATATCGTTCTGAATTTAAATTGTCTCTAAAGAAAAAAGGTCCCACTATTCTGAGGTTGAAAATTCCGCACCACACATTAACCTTAAAACTATATTGGTCTTTACTCTGAACTACAAAGTCTGGGTTTTCGGTGGCCCACCATCTACAGTTTTGTGAACTGACGGTTCCGTTAGAGGTAAATGTAGCTTCATCCGAGAAAAGAACGTTCTTTGGGAAATTAAAATCTTCCTCAATCATACCCTGGAACCAGGCACAAAAATCGAAGCGGGCGTCATAATCCCTATCTTTTAATACTTGTACAAATTTAGGTTTGTACGGATGAAATTTGTTTCTTTTTAATATCCTCCGCACAGATCTTTCGTGAATATTAGTGATCTCCGATATTTGACTAACTGCTAATTGGGGTGTTTCTGTGATCGACAAACACACATCCAGAGAACCTTCGTCACCTGTTACCGGTTTTTCATGGGAAACTTTATACTGATTTTCTACCGATCCCGTTTCTTTAAATTTATTGACTAGACGAGATACTGTGGAATAATGGAGGGATTTATCGGGGTGCCTCTCATTAAAAATTGCTGCTGTTTCTCTATGGCTTTTGTAATTATCTCCAGAAATTAAAATAATTTCTATCTTTTCCTGAAGAAGTAGTGTGGGTGCCATTTTAAGGAATAAAATATTAATAAACTTATGTAAAATATCAAACTTAGTAAGATGCGAGACATAAACCAATGACATAGGTTGAAATCAAACAAATTATAATTTGTTTGACATTTTTCTGTTGTTTTTAACCTACTAGATTATTTGGTTGTTTTAATTTCAGAGCCTGCTTTGGTAGTTTTAAGTACAACTAAATAGACCTGGTTGTTAAATTTATGTGCGAAAAATCTTAATAAAATCTTGATACAGTCATTTCATTAGATTCAAACCATTGCAACAGCGAGCGTCCGGCGAACACCTATTTTTTCGATTTTGTCCTGTCAATTGTAGAATTGTAGATCTGACTCCGTTAGATTTTTTTATGTGGGAATACCTAAAGAACCCTGTGTACAAACATCGACCCTTTAGGAATATACAAAATTTAGAGAATGTCATTATAAATTGTGTATTGCAAATAAATCGTAAAATGCTCCGAAATGTTAATCGAGAGTTGCGCTCGAGAACAACAGTATGTATGGAGAGAAATGGTGGTCATACTGAGTTTTAAATTTTGTGCACCCAAGGAAAAACAATGATTTTTTGTGTTGTTAGTACAGAATTTGACTACTTTTAAGTTTTTCTTACATTGGTTTTCGTTTATAAAATTTCGATTAAATAAACAGGTAATTTTTTGTTTATTATCTATTTTAATCCCCTTAACTTTACAAAAAGTCGAACTTCAGATATATTTAAGACGATTAAGGTTTTCTCAATGTAATCTCATTGAAATGTCTCTAAAATTTTGACACTGCTGCTAGATACAAATCATTGCAACAGCTAGCGTCCGGCGAAACCCTGTTTTTTTAAATTTTGTCCTGTCAATTGTAGAAAAAACTACTACATTCGTTTATTTTCATCCAGATACATGGGCTTTACATTAGCCAAGCTATCTAAACGAAAAAAACCGGAAATTTGTAAATCGATAAAAAAATATTTAAAAAAAATTGAGTTTTCCAATTTTTTTAAATAAAATCTTAAAATTTTGCACAAGGACCTAGAATTTAATTCTAAGCAATTTTTTCAAATAACTTTTTTTGATATCTCGTAAACTAACCTCACTTTTTGTAAATTAACAATTTTTTTTTTAATTTGACGCTATACCAGTGGTCACGTGACGTATGTCAAAATCGATTTTTAGGTTATCGGACATGCAGAACCGATCCCCTGGGAAAGTTTTTCCGATACTCTCCTAATAAAAATTTTTCCCATATGTTGCGAACTTTTTGCCGGTCACTGTATATATATATATATATATATATATATATATATATATATATATATATATATATATATCTACCAAAATATTATCGTAAAAGCCTCTCAAAACTCAGTTATTGAGACTAAATTTTTTAAAATATTTTTTCAGATGTTCTTGTACACCAAATACAACAATAACACCAAATAAAAAAATAATCCGAATTATTTCCGTTTTTTTCCAAAACGGCACACAGTGCCGTCATTCGGTGAATTATGGTTAGAATTTTTTTGATGTTCATGCGTAAATATCCTATTTAGGTTATAAAATATTATGCATTGACTGTTTTCTCAGTTCTCTTAATATTTTTGTGTAATAATTCAGTATAAATTTCGAATATTACGTTTGTTTATAGTTTAGTTTGATAACATTACCTCCATGACTAACTAGCCAAGGAAAATTTTTGCAGCGATGCCAACGCTTAATTTGTTTCTTAAATTTGGGTTGCCTATTATCATCTCCCCGTTTTATAATGAGCGCTGTTTGATCGCTATTTTGAGGGTGAATTTGATCAGAAAAAAATTCTATTTTTTTTGAGAATAAGCTTTTCGAATGGAGGACTTTGGTATTATGAAATAAAAGAAAATTGCTGGATAAGCCCATTAGTCTTTTTATTATTTCAGCATAAATTTCTTAAAAATTCGGTCTAAAAAATAGAATTTAGGTCCGGCTGGACCTAAGAGAAAATCCGGCCTGAACCGGACATCCGATGTAGCGGCCGTACCGGCCGGCTCGGTACGTTGCGTCCATTTAAAGCGCGCCAACTCGGTTTCATTCCATAGGCGTCGATTTTATAAACAGCCAACTGGATTGTTAAAATAATTTATAATTTACAGGATGTAGGAATTTTTTGCGACATATCGTTTCATAAACCGTATCAAAATTTCTATAATCATAATCATATAGGGGAAATGTAGTGAGAGGTATTAAGACGTCAGTGATAACGACATTGTTTTATGACACGATGACGATGACCCTGGTCGAGACCTAGGTTACTGGTGGTTAACCGCTGACGACAAATAACAAACTAATTTATGTATCAAATTGTTGCGAAGTAGATGCGAGGTGGTGTATTTTTGCAGATTTTTCAATTCAACACCTTTAACATTAACCTCTATTTGTTTTTGGCCTTTCACCTCAAAACTATGATCAAAACAAAACATACCGGTTAACGGGTGCATTTTAGTGATCACTTGTATTTTGGTATAATAAACACTTGGAGAGAGGGACATTTTGAGTGGGGCAGTAACCGCACCAAATATAAGAGGTAATAAACGATATGTCGCAAAGAATTCCTTATAGTATGAAGCACTTACCCAGTGAATAGTAGAAATCCGAATGAGCTCGATAAACATCTTCTGCAGCATGCCGTATGGCTCCAAAGTCGTTTCTTTGAGCAAAGTCCGCAGAGGTGAAAAAATAATTGTATGTAAAGAGAACGACCGTTCGACATCCAACGATGTTACCTGTTCGTAGGTAAAATGGTCTTTGAAACTGCTTAACGGATCTATTGGAACACTATCAGTATAAATCTGTCTCAATTCAGGCCAACATTTTTTCCTAATACACTATTAAATTGTCCTGGAACACAACCACTTTTCTCGTTTTTTAACGACTGTAGAACTATTTGCACGTCATCTAAAACTTGCAAAGACACGGCTAAAGACAACGGATTCTATAATTTTTGAATCAATTTACAATATGTACTTCGCTTTGCGTTAACCTGTTTTCGATCGTTTTATTGGCCTAGATACTCGATCCCCCGACAACACAATAGTGGAAGTGAACCGCAAGTGGCGCACCCTACGTCCATTTAATCCACAGACGTCTAAAAAACTATAGACAAAGATATTTACTGTTCAAAGCAATCAATCATTCGATTTGCACTAAAAACTGATCGATTGTATTGACTGGTCAACTGCAGACGGTTGCCAAAGTGTAGGTACAAAATGTCCTGATTGATGTCATCCAAGCAATACAGTATTACTCGACATTTATTTGACCATATCTTCATCTAATAAAATTAGCATATACATAAGTATTGAGTAATAAAAAAGTAATATACATTTTGTTCTTCTTTATTCATCATAGCCGAATAAACTCTTATTCCCTTCTCACTGTGATAAATTATTAAGTTATTAAGTAAAAGTGGCAACGCTGTTTTACTGTTTACTACCAGTTTTAGTACGAATCGAGAAGTGACGCAAGCGGCCACTCATATAATTCGCTGACGATTGCGACGTTATTCGAAAGTGTTTCTTTGTGTTTGCGAGAAGTGTTTAAGTGTTTTTCTTTGAAAAAGTAAAAAAACATTTAAATATGGTGCGGCAGCGCCAAAAATTGGCCTATTTAATCCCAGAAGTGTCTTTTTACAAGTAAATGAGATTATATTCACTTATATCGAATCCATTGGTGTAGTTGGGTTGAATGTTGGACAGTATGGCCATTTTTTACGCTGTGTCTACCTCTCTTAGTCGCATCCATTGCATTTTTGAAACGGATGATTGATTTGGCGCGAAACGATTTTATGAATGAACTGCTTTGTCTATAGTTTTTTAGGCGTCTATGACTCTATCTCTATCTTTAATCACCTATTTCTCATGAGACCCTAAATTTTACTTTCTGCTCATCCATTAAATTGTGTTGTCTTATAATTTCAAAAGTTTCTGATATAGAAATGCAGTGGCGATAAATTTAAGCTTTAGCTTCTTTTCCATTTTATTTTTTAATTGAAATTCACTGATTTAATTTTAGAAATCGCAGTTTTAATAGGTTCATAAACATAATTTCAGAGCACCCATGCGAAAAATTGATAAATGTTTCCGCAGATTAATAATGTAAAAAATGCCCTCCAATGTTTACTGGTTTTGCATCTAATCTAATCACGTTCGGTGTATCTAAATCATTTTTCTTAGAATTTGACTATTGGTTTACGACGGATTTTTTTCTCAAATATTATATAATTATTAATTTTAATATGGCTTGGGTGCATTTAGGATTTCATTATCTGTGTAATATTTATATGTAGTACCTATAACCAAATAAAATGATTTTTTACGTGGCTAAGTGGAGAATTTGAATTCTACGTTAGAAAGATATGTGTGTATGTACATATTTTGAGTTCAACTTTTTAATATATACGGGATGTTATAAAATCCACCGCATACCTATATTGCAATGGGTGACTCCTGGGGTGGTCTACAGACATACCTAATACTTTTTCCCTAAAGTCGCACATTTTTTTTATTTTAAAAAATACTTTAAACCACCGCTAACGACGCTTCTAAGAGGCATAACGTCATGGGCTAAAGGGAAAACAAGCGACCCAACCGCGGCGTAGCCAAACTTAAAATAAATATTATCTTGACATCTCATTTTTTTTAGCGGTTTTAGTGAAAACTGAAAATAATCCAAAGTATTTTTAATTTCAAAGACTTATTTTCCTAAAATAGTGTATTTTAATTTAATAGCAATTTCTTTGCCTAATATGGGAAAATATGGATCATACACTCGTGAAATTAGGTTGGCATTGTAAGCAGAACAGTCTATGTTATACCGTTAACATGAAAATTAGCTTTATTCATTTATATTAGATGAGCATTATTCATTTACTCCTACTAGCTTAAACGTTCTGCCTTTAAAAAAAGGTTTAAAATCAAAACACGAACACCATCCGCCGCCGAACAGTTGCGCATAATTTACTCTCATACTAATTGAGAACAACTACATAGTCATTATAAAATTATAACCAATACAGCAGGAAATTTTGTTAAAAAAAAACATTGTTCTGTTAAATACAAAATATGTGCCAAGATGTCTAAAACCGATACCTGAAGTGAATCTTGTTTTCGAACTTTGACGAAGACGAGCGATTAGCGATCGTTGTCAGACGCATTCTGATTAGTCAGGTTATGGCGGCGAAATTGTGCGAGTAATTTAGCGTTCCCATTTAATAATATTATAAATAAATAAGTAGAGCGGGGTGTTATTACTAAATATCGATTTAACCAGATAATACACGTGTTTTTATTGTTTATTTTTACCTTTTATCTTAGCAAAATGGCAAAAGATATAAAAAATGAAAAGTTCTCTGTCTTTAAATTCGCCGCCTCGCCGTGCCTCCATCTGATTGGTCGCCAGCGTTCCAACACGTAGTGCTCTGCTTTCCAAGCAGTGACGACAGAAGTAAAGTTAGTAACATCATTGTTGATGAGATGAATAGCGCCGAATGAATTTTTGATTTCTATTTATTAATTAGTGAAAAAAAGTAGTTCTCAGCCCTTTATTAGTATTAACAAAATATCTTAGGCGGTTAGTGATTTGCATTATAATTTATATCTTAGTAAAACGCAACATTTTTGAGTGTTTTTTATGGTAGTTTTGGTTTGAACACCTGTTCTCTGGATTGTTTTATTTGTGTTATAGTATTTTAATATTTTGAAATTGAGAATTTTGGGAGACTTAGTAGGATTTCTTTTTTTAAAGGCAACAAAAATATTATTTCTTCAAACTTGTTGGAATTATTGTTGAGAGACTTGGCAACACAACAACTTAGCTCACTTTTTTTATATGGCCATGTGTTTATATTTCGCTTATTATCGCGAAGTGCCATTTATGACTAATTTTCCCCCATCTGAATTCATACCAGGATTTACCGGTTTCAATATATGAAGGAAATTTCATATATACTGTTTATACATTCACGGCTTTTAATAGGCCGATTTGTCTAACGTCTAATGCCTAATAGGGTCTCAGCGTTAGGTAAAACAGGAAAATGTAAGGGGATTCAAAAACCGCCAGGAGAAAAGGTAGGGAAAATTGAAAATTTTAGTATTAGTCAGTAAAAATAAAGATTTTTTCCTTAAAGTCGGAGAAAAAAGCAACTTCTGAAATTTTTTAGTTAGTAAATAATATGATTAACCCCACTGGGGGGGGGGCTATTTTGTCTTGGGTGGGGGCTGACAGTCTATAGCGTGAGGTGAGGTATCACAATTCGATGAATTTTTTCAATTTATAAGTGCACTTTTTTCATTTTTTTGTGTCTAGGATGTTAGTCTGGGTGACAATTCAAACGGACGCTAGAATAATGTCTACAAGCCTAAAATCTTATTATTTTTTGACGACAATAAATAAATTCTCACTTATAATCTCCCAAGTGCTTGAATTATTGCCGGAAATTTTTGGAGTACATGCATTTTTCGAGTCGCGCAGCGACGAGGGTAATTTTCTTAAAAAATTCATGTACGGGAAAAATTTCCTGCAATTAATTCAAGCACGCGGGGGTTCGGTAAGAAAATTTCCACGTCACAGTAGATACATATATTGTTGCAGGACATCTACGTATATGCAGTGTTAAAAAAAAATCTTTCCATCTATTTTAGTTGCAAAAAACTACTCATAAGGGGTTAATATATATCTACTGTAATATTCTATATTATGTTTTCTTCAGTAAAATGGGTGGAATCCTGTTTTCTTATATTTTCCAATGTTACAACAGTTTGGGTGAACCAGAATACCTATACGTATAATAGATTAATAATATCCTTTACACCCTTTTTTGTTTCAAAAAATTACTGAAAATTATTGAAGACAACTCTTTTTGTTTGTTTCGGTTACTAAAAAAGGCGGAAAGATGTTTTTTTAAATATATTTTCATGCTTTATACACATGGTATAGCTAAGTTTCAGCAATTTATAGCTTAACAGAGATGGCTTTGAAACAAAACGTCATTAGTTATTTATCATTATTTCATTGGCCCAGTTTAAGCTCAATATTTCTATTGTTGAAGTTGTTCTCGAGGTTTTTAAAGAATAAGATTATAGAGAATGGAAAAAGAACAGAAATATACATTATGCGCATATTGCGAAGAACTTTGTGAAGTTAAAAGAAGCCACCCAAAATTGAAATACTTATCATACCTGATTGAGAAGTGTAATATGGAGGAAAACCAAAATAAGAAACTATTCCGTAGTACAAAGAAAGCTACTGGTAGTTTGAACCAAGTTTTCACGAAATAGAAAAGATAAGTTAAGTAAAATTGTTTTAAAATATTATGTTTATGTAGTCAAGCATAGACATTTAATTAATATAAATTATTCACCGATGTATTCACCATTGAAACGCGAGGAGTTTTTAAAAACTTTTGAAACACATTTGAAATATGTATTTAATGATTATAATTAATATGAAATAAGATGTTTCACAAGTCCATTTTTTTTATAATTACCTCGTTTAATATGACAAATGAAATTCCATTTTTATATAAAAGCAAAATGTCAGATATACTTATCAATAATTAGACAGAAAAATTTCCACTTTTTAATTTCGCCCAGGGTACCATAAAAGATGAAAATTTCCGGAAATATTTTGGGTTGCCATGGTAACGAAACCAAAAACAAACTTCTGATTGGCTAAAAAAGTGACTTGTGAAATTTTCATAGAAAAATGACATTCGACAAAATACTAATTCAAACGTGGTTTGTAACAGGCGCCTACTTGATTAATATACGTACGTTGACTTAAATTCCAAAGAACATAGAAGATATTCCTATAAATAATTATTTATTCAGTTATCTTACATAAAATTTATTTAAATGTTAAAATGGCTAGTTTATTATGGGGAACCCTGTACAAGATACTTAAGAAATTTGCTTGGACCATCTCTTCACTTTCAATATAGGGTGTCAAATGCATCTTTTATGGGCCGTTCTAGACATAACGGATGTAGGTACTCAAATATTTCTGAACTTTTTCTTTCTTCCCTGTAATAATCTTTTCACGCACAACGCGACAAAAACGCGTTGCTGCGAGCTTTGCAAGTCCATTTTTAAGACTGATGAAACGCATCCATGTGAAAATAAATTAATCGACTGATGATCAGTTAATTTTTTTTCGACCGACCATCAGTCGTGTGTGAAACGGCACTGAAATAAATAAACGCTTGTATTAGAAAAGGGTATTTTTTTAGTTATGTTCACTAATAAAAAATAGTTGATCTCTTTTCACAAGACCTTAGCAATGTACAACCATAGACAAGATATATTTAGACCATCACAACGTATTCGCGACACCAGCTGAATCCGTCCAATGTATGGGCGAAAAAGTGCGTTTGTGCGCAGTGGGCGCCTGTCAGATTTTTAAACGACGGTCCTCTCGAGGCATGCGCACTCGGGACGTCTAGCAAAAGTGGTTGTTGAACTCAATGACGCAACGCGGCGAACAGAACCGGGCCGAAAAAATCTCAGTCATTTGTATGTTATGGTATTTTTGGTTGGGGTGGCGAATATAGCGAACCTCTGAAGCTTGTTATTTCGATACAAAAATAGTCTTTACAAAGTGTTACAGACATTTCATATGTTTCGCCAATTATGTATCCAACTTTTAAATATAAGGACTTATTTCGTAGTCTATTTCTTACAAGTAGTGCATAAATAGAAATAGTTTAATTCCAAATTTAAATTATATGAATATGTGAAAGAATAGGAGGTAAAAAATATAATTTATCTTAAATGCACTCCGGTGTTGAAGTGAATACACACACGGAGAAGTAGAAATATTTGTCAGTGACATATTGAGTGTGGTCAAGGTGTCAGAAAGGCACTGATGGGGTGTGTGTGTATTAGGGGCATTGTATAAGGGGTAAGATGGTGTAAGAAGGTCATATATAGTGTCAATGCCTCCTTCCCCTATATTGCATAAGGGTGAGTGTGTCCAAAAGGCATATTTGCGCTTTCGCCAAAGGGGCACTAAAAATACTAGTGGATTAGGGTAGAGGGAAGTATTTTAAAACGGATGGCGAAAGAAAAAAGCGCTTTCGCCAAAGGATCGCTAAGATATCAGTGGATTAGAAGGGTGAGTGTCCAAAAGGCATATTTGCGCTTTCGTCAAAGGGGCACTAAAAATACTAGTGGATTAGGGTAGAGGGGAGTATTTTAAAAGGGATGGCGAAAGAAAAAAGCGCTTTCGCCAAAGGATCGCTAAGATATCGGTGGATTAGATTGACATGGTGCCGTAAGTAGTAGCGCTTTCAGCAAAGTATCAAGTGCACACACTGTAAATAGGTGTAAAAATATTTACATCTTACCCTAGAACTTGCTTTGTTCAAGAATTATACAGGATGGGATGCCAATCCAATAAAATATACACATGTAATTTTTTTGATTTACTATTTTACTTCTTAAAACAGTTGCATATTTTATTTCTATTGTTTAGAATACTATGTTTATATTTTATTTCAACTTTCAATTTTGTAAATGTAACGTTTAAAAACATTAAAGAGACGCACTGTATATATATAAACTGAGCTATTTTCGAGGAATTATCGACAGTTTTGTATAGCAAGACAACTCAGATTTAAGCCAACAAACTATACACTTTTTGTTAAAATCTCACTAATGGTTACATTTTTATCATTAATAAAAAGAATAATTACAAGTAATATATTTAGCATTTATTACTCGATAAAAGATTCACGTCATGTAAAATAAATTTTGAAGTACGGTCCTGTCTATCACAAGGCAAACGTTCGACAATGCGCAAGCCCGCAGAGGACCGTCTTTGTTTACGGATTCAGCTCGGTAAATTTGCCGCATTCGTAATTGACATTATTTCTCTACTATATATTTTCTCTATGTGTACAACACAACCTAAAGAGCAAAATTCTTTATAAGGCTCGGCAGATCTTTTAATAATAAAAACATATTTTTCTTCAAACGTCAATAAACCTGACATTTTTCCACTAATTTTTTGACGTTAAAGTTTTGCTTTTTTGTGAGTAGGCGGTTGCTATTGGCAGTGGAAGTAAAAGTACTTTTTCTGCCGCTGAGAGCGGAGGTAAAAGTATGACTGTGTGCTCATGAATAAATACAAGAAAGTTATTAAAAAATCGTATTTTTAAAAGAGTAACAATTAAAGAAAGTTGCTTGCAATAATATACTGACAATTGTCAAATCGAACGACGCGTCGGGATCAAACAATACAATAATAAATCCATAGCAACGCTAGGCCCACTCGAAACTCAACATTTTTAAATGAAAAAATGTCATATCTTTATTTTTCTATATTTAAACGACGTTTGAAGAAAAAATAATATGTTTTATTCGTAGTAAAAGCAACTTTTTATGACGCGTCTGTAATTGCCGGACGACTCACATCGTTCGTCCGGCAAACCTACAGATTCGTCATAAAAGTATCGCTTTTACTCCTAATAAAACAATATACTATTTCTTAAGGTGGCCGACAATAACTCGCTTTTCCAATATTAACCTTTTTTAACGACTACTTTTTCTTTGACTTTTTTAAACGAACAAATTATATGTATGTACGTTTGTATGTAGGCAACAGTAGATTTCTCCAGAATAAAGTAAAAAAGCATAATTTTAACCATGGAATATTATAAAAAAGATAAATCGTTTTATTCTTCTTAATTTGATTGATGAGTTAATTAAACCGTACAATTTCTATTTAAAATGTATTACACAACACGTATGTACACATATGTAAGTACCTATTCAATTTTACCATATGACATTTGTTTCAGATAACATTTTTCCTTCCTGTATTGATAAATGCTAACTTGTTGATGATTTATTTACCACGATTATTTATTGTAATTAACAGAACAGAGCGGTGGAATTAATCACTGAATTTAAGAACTTGCAATTGCTTTAAGTCGGCTAGCTAAAACTATGTTTAAGAGTTTGAACGCGTCGAAAGTCGACGGATATAATATATATATATATATATATATATATATATATATATATATATATATATATATATATATATATATATCCATATATCCATTCTGTATATATATATATATATATATATATATATATATATATATATATATATATATATATATATATATATATATATATATATATATATATATAGCAGAAACTCTGCTTGACTCAATGTACTTCTTGGAACTTCAGCAAATAAATGGAGTGAAAAATAGTCTAAACAGAATTTTGGATCTTGTCTTTACGGAACCATCTCCGGGGGTCTCAGCTTCGTCCAGTTCTTTTCCTCTAACAAATATCGACGTTTATCATCCTGCACTTGAAATAAATTATGACATCCGTTGCATTACATATCTCACAAATAAAACCGAACTAAAGGTTTATCAGTTTTTCCAAGGAGATTATAATAACCTAAATCAATATTTTAATCAACTGGATTGGTCTTTCTTGTCTTCAGAAGCTGACATAAACCGTATGGTCAGGATTTTTTACGAAAGATTATTCCAGGGCATAGACATGTATATTCCACAAAAAATTATTAAAGATCATAGATATCCAAAATGGTTTGATGCGCCGTTACGTAAACTAATTGGTCAAAAAATAAATTGTATAATAAGTTTAAAGGGTCTGGTCAAAGCACGGATTATGATGCGTATTCCAGTGTACGTCGTGAAGTTAAGTACAGAACTGATATGTGTTACATGTTGTACGTAACACAAACTGAACATCTCATACCAGAAAATGTTAAGCATTTTTGGAGTTTTATAAACAACCTAAGGAAAGATTCCAGTCTGCCGAGTGTCATGAAATACCAAAACCAAGAATTAACGGATCCTGATCTTATAGCTGATGCCTTCTCCAATCATTTTCAATCATGTTATTCTGTATACAACAACGTAAATATAAGCGATACATGTCAAATTGAGTTTGCCAGCCTGCTGTCAACGCACTATTTTACTGTGGAGGAAGTTCTTGATAGATTAAAGAGTCTGGATACGTCCAAAGGTGGTGGTCCTGATGGAGTTCATCCTGTTTTGTTGAAGGGTTGCAGTTCATCCCTGGCTATGCCACTATGTTTGTTATTTCAAAGATCGTTTAACAGTGGCATTTTCCCGGACATCTGGAAGCATGCCAATTTAATTCCAATTTTTAAAAGTGGTGACAAAAGTGACGTAGAAAATTATCGCGGTATTTCCTTGCTTTCTATTATACCTAAAATTTTTGAGGCCATTATAAGCGATGAACTTTTCAATACTTATAGAAATTACATAATGGAGGAACAGCATGGATTTTTTGTAGGCCGATCGACGTCCACAAATCTGGCTGTCTATCATAACTTTCTGGTCTCCTCGGTGGAGGCAGGATGCCAAGTCGATGTCATTTACACCGATTTGTCAAATGCATTTGATACTGTTTGTCACAAGCTGCTCCTAAAAAAGCTCTATAATATTGGCGTTTGTGGAACTTACCTGGAATGGATTGCATCATACTTGACATTACGAAGTCAGCGCGTTACTGTATGTGGATCAGTATCCTGTGAAGTTTCCGTGACATCTGGAGTCCCTCAAGGGTCACATATCGGACCTATTTTGTTTGTGTTCTTTTTGTAAATGACGTCCATCATTGCTTTCAAAAATCTCGCTTTCTTTTGTATGCGGACGATCTAAAGTTGTACTCGGCTGTCTCACCTAATGAGATGTGTTTGCAAGCTGACCTTAATAGTTTTGTGGAGTGGTGTAATAGTAACTACCTGAAGCTTAACGTAAAAAAGTGTAAGGTTTTAAAATTTTTCAAGTGTAACAATCCGCAAAATCAGACTTATTCCATTAATAATGTTAACCTGGAAGAGGTGTCCTATTTTAACGATCTTGGTGTGATTTTCGACAGTAGCCTTTCATTCACCCTGCATATAGACAGTATAATACTTAAAGGTTTTAGGATGTTGGGTTTTATAAAACGACATACAAGACATATCTATGATACCAAGGCGCTGACTGCTCTTTACAACTGCTTGGTCCGCAGTATATTGGAGTATTGTTCTATGATATGGAACCCCTACTACCAGTATCATATCACTAGACTAGAAAGAGTTCAAAATAAATTTACGAAATATCTGCTGTTCAAATATAATTTTCCACACAATAATATTCCTTATGAAACTAGAATTCTTTTATGCGGTCTTCAATCCTTACAATACCGAAGACAAAGAGCCCTTATGATTTTTCTTCATAAGCTGCTTAACGGTTCAGTGGACTGCAGGGGCTTACTTGAAGCTGTTTTGTTTCGCGTACCATTGCGGAGAACCAGGCAGGTGCAGTTATTTCATAATCAAACACATAGAACTAACTACGGTCGCAGTGCTTTCATCGAGAGGCTGTTATACAACTATAATAGACATTTTTTAAATTGTGACATTTTTGCCATAAGTCTTTCGGTATTAAAGAGAGATTTACTTTTATATTTTAATTCTTAATATTTATAATGTGTTGTACCATTTAGACGTAAGTCTGTAGTGTACTGTTTGAATAAATAAATAAATAAATAAATATATATATATATATATATATATATATATATATATATATATATATATATATATATATATATATATATATATATAGTAGA
Source organism: Philopedon plagiatum (assembly GCA_963971165.1). Lineage (NCBI taxonomy): Eukaryota > Metazoa > Arthropoda > Insecta > Coleoptera > Curculionidae > Philopedon > Philopedon plagiatum. The sequence continues at coordinate 45,260,730 of OZ020191.1, read as the reverse complement.
AAATTGGTGCATTTGTACCGTCGACGCCGATTCGACATCGACATCGACATATACTTTCGAGTATGTTTTGTATTAGCAGCCAAACATTTTTGGAGCAACACTGGGTGAACTAGTTGGCGCGAGCCACTACATCTTACCCATCCTTTCCGAACATTTTGGATATAAGGACTCTCTTTGATTCAGGTCAAAACGTGGTTTTGTTCTTCAGCCACCCTGGGTGTAAGCCTGCCCGCTGATGGGTAAGGGCCCAGAAATCGATAGCAGGAGGTCACCCAGACCAGAATCAAAGATAGTCCTCATTATTTTTATTTTTCATTTACGGCCTTCTTGCTGCACTAGCGAAGAAGTAAATCTTTGCATTTACATTTAATATGTTACCTATAGGCCAAGAAATCTTCCATTTTTCTACTATTGTTGTACAATGGTGCATTTGTACCGTCTACGTCGATTCGACATCGACATCGACATATACTTTCGAGTATGTTTTGTGTTAGCAGCCAAACATTTTTGGAGCAACACTGGGTGAACTAGTTGGCGCGAGCCACTACATCTTACCCATCCTTTCCGAACATTTTGGATATAAGAACTCTCTTTGATTCTGGTCAAAACGTGGTCTGTTCTTCAGCCACCCTGGGTGTAAGCCTGCCCGCTGATGGGTAAGAGCCCAGAAATCGATAGCAGGAGGTCACCCAGACCAGAATCAAAGATAGTCCTCATTATTTTTAGTTTTCATTTACGGCCTTCTTGCTGCACTAGCGAAGAAGTAAATCTTTGCATTTACATTTAATATATATATATATATAGTAGAAAAAAAATATATATATATATATATATATATATATATATATATATATATATATATATATATATATATATATATATATATATATATATATATATATATATGTATATATATACCCACATTTGTTATTTCAGATTAATGCAAACAGTATGTCTACTACATGCAAACTACATATAAATTACGTCCAAATTAATTGAACTTTTTTAGTACTGTATGCCTTAATAAGTAATAAGACACAAAATTCTTATGGATGGCTCAATGGGAAGAAGAGTCCTTACTTTAAGAAAAGGAATCATCAAGCTATGTTTTGTAAAAGCTTCAAAATAAGGGAGACAAAATATGATCTGTGCGTGTGTGCAAAATTCGATAATAACTTGAAATTTAAATTCTTATTTGCCAAGCAGCTTTTAAACAACTCCAGAAATGTTTGCTTGCTTTGGCTGTTTTTGTCCATTAAACAACAAAAAAGCCGCTACCAGCAGCCATAGTTTTTTTCCAACAAAAAATAAAACGCATAATTCTATTTGTCCTACAAAAAAGTTTTTACAGGGTATATTTCGACATACAAATTTTTGAAGGTACATAAATCCTTCACTGGCTGATGAAAGAAAAAGTTTCTTTTAATGTATATTCGGAAATACCTCACTCCCAAGATTCAGTGATACAGTGTGGTAAATTTCTCGAGTTATGTACAGCCATTGACAACTCAAACTATGAATTTGTTGAATGGCTGTACCTTCTTACCAACTTAAACTATTTTTTGGACTCTGCTGGTTGACAACTTGGTAATTATTGCGTTCTCGCGTACCAGTAGAAGAATAAGACCCTATCTTTAAAATAGGATATGCATAAACAAATATCTTGCTAATGTAAACGATATAAAAATAATGTAAATTTCTCGAGATATGTATAGCCATTGACAACTAAAACTTTTAATTTTGTCAATGGCTGTACCTTCTGACGAACCTAAACCATTTCTGTCATCTAACAAATTTTTTGTTTTTTCTATTTTTTGACATCTTGTTCATTGGAAAATTATTGAGAAATATATGCGTTTTCGATTACCAGTACAAAAATAAGACTTTATCCTTAAAATAGGATATGCCTCGGGATATGCATAAACAAATATCTTACTAATCTAAACGATATAAAAAATGTAAGTTTCTCGAGTTATGTATCCCATTGTCCAAACCCAATTAATCAGCTAGATGATCTTAATTTAAAGCAGTACTAGATCTTAAACCATCTTAGTGAATCTGGGTATAAAACTCTTTAGTAAATCAGAGGGTTCATTTTTTTTATCTTCTTAGATTTGCGCGATACCAGTCCAAATCAAGAGCAGATTGGAGAAGGAAGAGGTAGAGGAAATGAACGAGGACGGAGAAGAAGTGGAAAAAATAACAATGTTTAAAAAAAATTATTCAAAATTTATTAAATTATATTAACTATTAATTATTAGTTGAATATTTATTTATTCCGATATAAGTACATTAATATAAAACATTACAAAATACACATTAAAGGACGCCCACAAAATTTTTTATAAAACAAGAAAATAAGCTGATATTACATTTTTACTTTCTCGATTTTCTTTTTCGGAAACGGTTAAGGACAAAACTTTCTGAGTTAATAGAAAAATAATGGGAATAACTTCGGTAAAAAATTCAGTTATACAGGATGTTTCACTTTGGAGCTATTAAACGTCAAGTTAGGAATTTCCGTCGGGATCCATAATTACAAAATTTGTATTTTGTTGGATTTTACAAGTGTAGTTTAAATTCCAATCATCATCAGTTTAACTATTAGACTGACCAATGAGAGGCCGCTTTCTGATGTCTTAACTTAAGATCATGGTTTACCATAATTTGTAAAAGTGCTCCTTAATCATGTTCTGTTTGGGTATGTGGTAAAACTGCAGAAACAGCATTAGTATGCCAAAAATTTGATAGCAAAGAATTATTGGTGAAAATGTGCCAGTTAAATATTGTAGCATAGCGATCAAAATGGCAAGTTTCATATGTTATGAGATTTTCAGTTTTAATTGAACTATAGGTAACCGTTTTATAAAAAAGCAGCTATCCCCGCAATTTGCCAAAAGGGTGTTTGTTTTATGTGCGTTAAGGGCACTTTTTACGGCCAAATTTACTATTGCTAAGACCAGTTGAATTTGACAGTCAAGGGTTTTAATTGACAAGTGTAAGAATAAGACAAGTTGTGAACGATGAATTTGTTTATAAAATTTTTTTGAAAGTAAAATATATGAAGAAAAGAGCAATTTTATGTATTTTCCTCAATAATAGAGCTAAATTCATTTTAACAAGTTCCAAGATAAAAATCATTTTGAAACCAAGCAAATCGAAGAAATAATACAGTAATTCATAAGTTTTTACGACGTATTAACAGTGACAGGACAAAAACTTGTCAAAATCTATCTGATCAACTAGAAGATTTAAATTTAAATCAGCATACTAAGCTGTAAACCTTTTTAATGAATTCCGTGGTTAACGTTCTGGGTTTTAGATTTATAATTGCACAAAATACGTCCATTCTTTTTTCCGAATTTTAGAATAAAGTAAGCAATTTTTAAAGTAGAGAATTACACCATGATTGCTCGATGCTATGGCATTTACACGCGCTTTTGTGGCTTTAACGTGGATAATTAATTTTTTATGGGGCTTAAACCGTTGCAGATTGTCATTACAGTACAATAGCAAGGTTTTGTTATTCTTCAAATAACGGTACCAGAGATAAACTAAAGCGTTATTAAATCCGAGTGCAACCGATATCAATATAATAACATGTACAGTGTAATGCAATGACTGATAAAAAAGTAATATACAGGGTGTCCGAAAAGTCTTGGTATAGTAAATATTTGCTATTAGTAAAGATAGAGACACCAAATTCGAGCTGTATATTAGCTTAATAAATCTACTATGTGATGTAATTTCACCTTTGACGCCGGGGCGTTAAGGTCAAAATTTTAAATGCATCCCTATGCTGTGTGGTACCTTATTTTAAAGGTATTCAAAAAAAGAACATTTTACCGCAAACCCGAGGTCTGTATCTTAATTTGTTTTGAAATGGCAAGCCTGTGAAAATTAAAAATCGTAAAAAAAATAAAAATTGAAATACCTTTATTTCTCTTACTCCCTGATGCAAAAATTTTCTACGTATGTACGTGTTGGCGCTCGTCAAGCAGACCCATAAAAACAAATACATATGTTAGGGGCCTATTTAGGATTTTGTAAGAGCGTTTTCTTGTCAAAAAGCTATAAAACGACCGACATAGTAATATAAGAGCAGTGGCCAGAGGTGACACTACGAGAATCTAACAAACTTTCTTAGTTCCTAATGGTACGAAATATTGAATATCTATTGCTACCTAATTCGCAAAGTCTAGTTAGAGTTTTTAAAATTTTTGTTTCCTCGTTCTGTCAAGAAATTGCTTTATTATCCCAAGAAACGCGTATTCTTGGCTCAACAAACTGTCGCAAGAAAATTTAATACTTGCCATGAGTTTAACATGTTATCTTGCGGAAGTGCCGTAGCTAGGTTAAATTTGAGTTAAAGCAAGCCAGGATTTTGGCGCCCCTATAACAAGACCTAATTAGCTTATAGACTCTTTTGCCGCCCCTTGCCATCGGCGCGCGGCGCCCCTAGGCAAGGGCCTACTCTGCCTGCACCTAGGTACGGGTCGGTCTTGCGGATATACAAGTACGCCATAGTGTTTTATTCCTGACTATAGAAATATTTTTTCTGTGTTAATGTGATGTTTTTGTTTTAACACCACTTTATTAATGTAATTGAAGTTCTTAAGTTGATTTCAAACCAGGGTTGCTGATTTTTTGGAATAAATCCAAAAAATCCGATTTTTTTGGTTTAAATCGGATTTTTTTATTTAAATCGGATTTTTTTTATTTAAATACAAAAATATGTAGTTAATTAATTTAAATTCGTACTTATATTCTCAACATAATTTCGTTTTTAAACACTTAACATTAATTAGTGATGCAACGAATAAAAAACCGCACGGTTTTTAAAAAAAACGTGTTTTTTATTAAAAAAAAAACAGAACCCTCCGTTTTTTTTTTGTTATAACTACAAATCTAAGAAAATAAGATACAGCGCCGATAAAAACGAAAATACAGAATACAGTAGTTTATTTAAAAATCAAATACATAAAAATTTAACAAAAGTACATGTTTACACGCCAACCACATCACTATGTCTAACCAGCTCCTTGCCTGGCCCTAATCGAGTTGGAACGATTTACCGATAACGCGCAGTTTACATTTTACGGAATTTGAATTAAACGCGACTTTTGACTGGCTAGTCTCTACAAGTTAGCTAAGTGCTGAGGCTGTTGACAGACGTAGCGTCATCGTCATCGCTGTCATTTGAATCATTGTCCACGTCAGTGCCTAGGTCACTTCCGGAAAGGACGGATGATCCAGACTCACTGTCTTACAGTGGTACTGGCGTCAAAGCTTGGCCCAGCAGTGGGTTCAGAGTCGCAGCTGGATTTGGGTTTTTCTTTTGCGTTACATTCCGCCATTAATTTCAAATCATGCGCGACCGAGACAAATTTTGACGCTCGGTTGTTGGTCAGTCGATTCCTATATTTGGAGGGAATCCTCGAGTATGAAGAAAAAGATCTTTCACATGCAGCCTATGTCGCTGGCAACTCTAGAAATCGGATCGCCAGTCTGTATAGCTCTGCGTTAGAACAAAGTCCGCTCCACCAAGCTATTGGATATATTGTTGGATATTCGGTAGTCTCGCTATTCCACAGGAAAGATTTCTTAAATGGATCTTTTTTTGCTATAAAGTTTGCTTCATTAGCCAAGATGGATGCTTCGCTAATATCTGCCATCTTCTGAGCTGTTTTGTAAATCCATTCCCATATCTTACCAGTGTTGACATATTGTAGTATTTGTTTCTGATTGAGCTGCTTTCAAATACGAACGATAAGTTGGTAGAAAGCATAATAATGGTAAATGCAGTAATTAGTTACTGCGAAGATAATTATAAAATTTTAAGTGTAAGTTTTTTTACGCTTTGGATTTGGTAAAAACAACTACATTCAGTTTCACATTTTAATAAATCCTTTTCTGTCCAACCAAGAGGAATTTTGCATTCCTGTAAAGGTGTTTCCGAGGTTTTTGCTGATTTGGTTTCGAAAATCAATTTAGAACAATTAAAAACAAAAAAAAACGGTTTTTTATTGTTTTTTTTTTCAGGTTTTTAATTCGATTTAAAAAAAACGCGTTTTTTTACATCACTAACATTAATACATAACATAATCAACTTACATTCGGAAATAAAACCAAATAATCAAAAGTAAAAAAACGAATTAAAACACGAGTTTTGCAGATGTTTCAATACCTAGCTTGTTACGCAGTTTACTGCAGTGTACTAAATTAAAAGATGAACATATTTGTTCTACTCCTGCCGAAGATGAAATTGCCGTATGCAGTCGTTCTTCAATTACACAACCTTTTAATTTATGTAATTGTTGTCCACCAATCAATTACATCTGTAGTTTATAAAATTTCTTCATACAGTAGTGTAGTAGTGTTTTTTAAGTTTTTGTAGATAAACGATAAAATTTAAAAAATAGTTACTCTGCGACGCTAAAAAGACAGACTTCTCTTTGTACGCAGAGAATCCCAAGCAGAACAAAATTGTGTAAGAATGCGTCTGTCTGAATACCACGTGTTCTCAGCTCAGCATCAGTAGCGTAGGTAAATTTGGTAAATTTTGTAATGCACTTATGGTAGATGCACTTTTATGACAAAACTTAAAAATTGATTTAAATCAATGATTTTTATAAAAAAATTAGGTGATTTAAATCAAGGCAACCCTGTTTTAAACCCTCCATTTTGTAACAGTTTTAAGAAACGTCGACGAATTTTAATTTCTGCAATAACCGTCTTCATTATCACAATATTTTGTAAAATACATAGACAAAACACTAATTAAATATAAAATATGGTCTTGGCTAACATTTAAATTTAAAATCCGGTCTTTAAAAGTATTTGCTAAAGTATTCTATAGTTAGTTGAAATAATTGTGTCATACGGATTTGGAACAACTTATATATTTTCGCTGTGTAATTCCATTAATTAGTATGGTTTTTTGCCTGTTAAACAATGGGAGTAACATATTACACTAGCAATAATAACGGGTTTCCAGCATTAATACATTTTTAGAGCATGAAGAGCGCTTCATAAAACCACTGACTGATTAAAAAGTATGTTGAAATGTTTAAAATTATAGTTGCAGATGTATACAATGCAAACTCCGTTCGTATAATCAACCGAATGGTAATGGGTATTGTTAGTAATATTCATGCATGTATAATGCACATATCACTGATCGTTATGTTGTTATTATAGGCGAATTACGGAATTATATACACAGAAAAAATAATTCTGTAGTCAAGAAGAAAACACTACTTAAATGTATCGCGTACATATATTTAACTCATGACAAGAATTAAATTTTCTTGTGATACTTGGTTGAGCCAAGAATACGCGTTTCTTGGGACTTTTAGTGAACGAGAATAAAATAATAAAACCCCCTTCTGTCCCATTTTTCTTTAGCTCGCGGCCCACTTTTTTAATTCGATCGCTTACTGTTCATTTTGAGGTTGAGGTTATGTGCACCCATGAGTAAAAAAAAATTGTTCATCTAATTCACACTCTAGTTGCCAGTTCCCCAAAAAAGTCATGTTAGGAACTTTTGGACAGATTGTATTAACCACGACTGTCTAGGCTTTTATTTTGGTATTTATTTGTAAGGTATTTTCCTTGATTGAAATTAGCACAAATAAAATAAATAATACACAAACAGTTATTTAAAAGTTACTAAAACATATAATATGAAAGAAAGCCTATCTTTATATTTTCCAGGATCATTCTTATTAATAATAATACCAAAATATAACCAATTCTTAAGAATACCGAATTTGAAGGTGCCTGCATGAGTCGTATCTGTACTAAATAAAAATCAATTTTAGAGCTCATTAATTTTGGAATTTGGGTGTCCCAAAATGTTGTGCATGTTTGAAAAAATAATAATTACCTAGGACACTTTATATTTTAAGATTTATTTTTGTGGAACTAAAATACATGTTAGGGAAATTTATTATGAAAAAGGACGTTCTCTAAATGTCTTCTCTCTCGGCACAGGAACTCTTCCAAATTTAACCTAAAATCACAGATTACTCCTACCAGATGCGAATCTCTTAATAAATTTCCTATATCAAGATTCCGCCGTCTTGGCGATGCGCACAGTGCGGCCGGTCGCTTCGAGCGTCGATGCCGTGACTGGAATTTTCCACGCGTTTGGTAGGTTTTAATTCAGAGAAATTATGGATTATATTTTAAAATATTAAAACATGATATTGTGTGGCATTTTATATAAAATTATATCATTAACAAATACAAACACATATATGGTTTATTAAAATTACACTACAACCTAGTACAACCACAATTTAAACCATAAAATCAACGCAACAAAACTGATGTAATAATATTAGCCTGCTATCTATTCCACCGAGACGCTCGCACACGCTAACACCGAGGAATTCACCGTTCGGCGACAGACTAAATATGGTGCATCGCCACCTTATAATTTCTCTAAATTGGACCACCGTCGAAAACGTAAGATTCGCATCTGGTAGGAGTAATCTGTGCTAAAATACTTCATAACATGCTGAATCATATCCGCTGGCTCAGGCCCCCTTAACGCATAAATTAGCTAAAGGGTGAATATACTACACATTTTCCTTGAGGTATCCCCACAAAAAGAAATCAAGAGGTGATAGGTCTGGACTTCTTGGCCAGTTGATGTCACCCCTTTTACATGTTTGCGGTGCTGTGTAGCATTCCAGAATTTCAGGTTAAAGGAAGTGGAGTGCTAGCGCCGAGAGGAAAATCATTTAGACAAGATAATTTTTCATGCATAAATTTTCCAAACATGTACTCGTATTTTTATTCTACAAAAATATATTGAGTAAAAAATATTAGTGTTCCAATTATTATTTTTTCAAATTTGCTTAGTATTTTGAGTCACTCGGTACATTAATAATAGTCAAAATGTATTTCAGCATACATATATCGAAATTGATCAGGAGTTTTTGAAGTTTCGAAGTTAGGTATATGAAACTCCCATGCAGGAAGCGATAATGCTTTCGCCTCTTATTAATTGCTCACTCTTTAATAATACTAGATTCAAATACTGTTGCTTATATTTCAAATTATAGTTTTATTTCTACACGGATATATTAAAATTATAAGTGCGACCAACGCGGAAATTTTTCTCGTGAAATATGCGGACTTGCAAACCACTTTACAAGCAAATGAAAATTTCTCGTTATATTCCCATGGTACCTCTTTGTGCTTTACGGTGTAGTTACCGTGTTTATGCCCGGCCAGAATTATTATAAAACATATTATTTAAAATTATTATTTTACGGTTTATGCTCTCGTTCATCCGGTAATAAAATCTCGGCAATCAAAATTGTTTGTATTTACGTTGTCCATGACTATTTGTTTAACTTTCTCCGTAATTAAATGTCGCCTCTGCTCTTATTAAAAGAAATTTTGTATCAATTATTGTTGCAGAAGTAATATAATAATAAATTATACCTTTACTCTTAAACTGGGTGTTAAATTAAGTGTTTATTGCCAATACTTCGTAAGCTAAGCATATAAAATTAAGTATTGGACTGTGAATTCCCTAATTACTGGAAAGAGAAATAAGTTAATATTTTGTTACAACAAATAAAAATTTAGTATGATCACCATACACGACTTTCTAAAGATTTAGCCGAACTGTTGAACAAAAACAAAAGCGAGACTAATAAATTTATAATCTTATGATTCAATACCTTGCGTGCCATATAGCTAAAATTTGTTGTTTTTAGTGTTAGTGCATTTTTATTCACTGATTTGTGAAATGGTTTTTAAATATAACTTACCGAACATACTTACCACATTACCGAATGACAATTAAATGACCATCATGTTAAATTGATTTAAAGAAATTTCTTAACCAATAGTGAATTAACACATCTTTAAAATGAGATGTTACTATACCATATCCATTTACTTTTGAGAATGATGACAGAAAAAACAATTGGACAAGAATTAACCCTATTGGTCAGTTCCATGGACCGTTTACACCAGAACATATTTTAGTGATAACAATATTCATCTTTTCTTTCCGGATAATCACGGAGGAATCAGTTTTCTTTCTATCCGTGTTGGCGAAAGTGCATTAGACAAAGACAAATAAAAAAAAAAGGATTTGTTCAAATTTTTATCGTACATTCTTTGCTTGTGGGAGTATTGCTGGTTATATACTTCGAAA